>PVJA010033347.1:0-23397 GCA_004027025.1 Myocastor coypus | reverse complement strand
GACGAGTCACGGCCATTGCTTGGCCATTTTGCTTTCTGTGAAAGCCTGAGAGAATGTTTTTCTCTGGGTGACTCTCCTTAGATGCACCACAGTTCATTCATCCCTTTCCTCTGAGGTGAGGTCCCATAATCTCCTTGACCAGGAAATTTGGGACACCTCTGAGTTATAGGATATTACAGCACAGGTTCCCTTATATCCTGGGTCCTTATTGACCTTGAACGGCTAGGGCCATAATATTGGCTATCCGTATAGCCCCTCTTTTTCTCCAATTTTTGGTCTGTTAACTTACATTCTTAACCCTCCAGCAGAAAAGCTTTGTGATACTATTACTCTGTAACATAGGTACTTGAGCTTATCATCACTGGCTTTCTGAGTATCAAATATCTTTGACTTAGCTTGGAAATGGTATTTTCTGGCCATCATTGATATTCTAATAACTTTCCATATAATGTGATATAAGCAGTTACACAATTTTGACACAGATATTTGGAAATTCATGGAAATACAAAATTGTACCCTTTCAAGAATATGGTTTTTGGCCCAGTCTCTTATTTTCAAGTACTACTCTTGATAGAATGACAATAACTGAGTTTACACAAGGAGCAGTATATATCAAAAAGACATGAGTGACATGTATTCCAAATATAATTTTAACAATACACTGATTTACACAGGATGAATCAGATATTGGTCTTAAGAACCTTCAAGGGTTTCAGCATATTGATTACACACAAACTTATTGTTTACTGTAATTGTCCCAGATATCTGAGAGTCATACCCAGAAATCCACCTTTTAAAAACTGTTTGGCTTATGAGCCACCATTTGGGAAGTGTTTCCACTGCATAGCGAGGTGAAAACATAACATTTGTACCCATGTTCAGCACTCGTAGTTCTATTCTGAAGCTTTGGACTTAGTGTGAGCACTATTAGAATGACTCACATGCGACAGGGATTTCGTAGAGATGGTGGTGACAAGTCCCTTTAAGGCAGCAGTCCCCAACCTTTCTGGTACCAGGGACTGCTGTTGTGAAAGACAGTTTTTCCACAGATGGGGGAGAGAGTTTGTTTTAGCTTCTTCTTTTCATTAGTGTGTGTTTCCCATACATAATAATTACGCGCCCTCACGCTAGCATCACTGCTTCAGCTCCACCTCAGATAACAAGGCATCAGGCTCCCCTAAGAGGTGCATCACCCAAGTCCTTCAGGCACAGCTCACAGGAGGGCTCAAGTTCCTGTGAGAATCTGATGCCTTGCTGCCAATCAGACAGGAGGCAGAGCTCAGGTAACTGTGGCAGGGATGCTGAGTGCCATAGATGTAAGAGCCTCTGCTTGCTCTTCTTGTCCAGCTGCTTCTGTCTCCTGCCATTCAGGCCATTTCCTAACAGGCCAATACCAACTGCTGGGACCCCTACTTTAAGGCAAGGTGTGGGGGAATTCTTTCTTTAAAAAATATTTATTTATGTATTTGGTATAGGGTCTCACTACACAACTTGTACTCACAGAGATCTTCCTGTCTCAGCCTCCCCAGCACTGGGATTACAGATGTGTGCCACCACACCTGGTTTTGGTGGCTGGTATGACATGCAGTACCAGGGATCGAACCCGCATCCTTGGACTTGCCAGTCAGGCACTTAGACTGCTAAGCTATCTCCCCAACCCATGCGGGAGGAATTCTTAGTAAACTTCTTTCTTTGTTGCTTTTTCTTTCTCAAAAGTTCTATTTTTATATGATTGAAAACAAATACAGATGTGGCTTAAGTGCTACTATTTATGTAACTACTTTCTGACATCTTATTGTATAGAGCTAATTTTGAACTCAAACTTTTGACGTGTTTTGTAGACATAAACATCCCCTCTTTTTGTTGCAGGCACATACTACAGAGAAATATTACCCAGCATAAATCTGAGTGCACACAATAAAAGGAACATATTGAAGGATCACAATGACCTCCAAGAGGGAAAATGATAATAAACAGGAAGCAGGCAGAACAAACTTGAGAAGGTTAACCTGCAAAAGTAACTTTTCAAACGACAGTGACCTAAGGCAAGAGCAAATCACAGGAGCTTTGTAAAAAGCAATACGGGTGTTTCCCATGCAGAACTTTGGAGCATTATGGGGATCTAAAAATAAAATGAATTACCTCTGGGAAGGGTGCTATGCATAGCCATCCCTTCGCATGGTGTTGTCCTAAGAAAGAACAAGAAGATTAATACACGTGAGGCCCTTGGAGAAGCGGCTGCCACCTCAGGGCCCAACAGCTGTGACCCTTATGATCATGCTACCAACGTTGGCTATACTGTGGGAAACTGGAATTTTACATCTGACATTGCTATATGAGTCTGCCTCAGAACCACATGAAGAAATCAGACCTTTGGTAATTCTGTTTTTTAAATTAATAATATATTTTTAGAGCAGATTTAGACTTACAGCAAAAGGGGCAGAAAGGACAAAGTCCTGGTGTAGACCTTGTTCTAGAGCCCTCTGTCTGCTAATATTAACATCTTGCGTTGGTGTGTTGCATTTGCTGCAACCAATGAGCCAATAACAATATTTCATTATTAACTGAAGCTCATAGTTTGGATCGACATTCCCCCTCTGTGTTGCAGGGTTCTTTTTTTATTATTATTGAAACAAATTATTATATTTTTTTCAGAATTGTCTTACTTTCTATTTTTGTATTTTTATTTTTTTTACTATTTAAATTTAACAATGGTTATATTACATATTTTTATCATCCGATCAGTTTAGATTAATAGATATAGGTATATAAGATTGATCAAACAATTAAACATTAACACTTTTAATAAACATTAATATTTTTTTCTTTTCCCCTTTGTTTTTTTTAACAGTTGACATATTGCATATTGTCCTCACAATAGTTCTGCAGAGAGCAGTGTGTGGACATGATCCACCTTCCTATTGATGTTGCTAAGAAGAAAAAAAAAAGAAAGAAAGAAAAAGAAAAAGAAAGAAAGAAGGAAAGAAAGAAAGAAAGAAAGAAAGAAAGGGAAAAAGAAAATTCATCTCTTTGGACTAAGAGGAAGCAGATGCATAAGTTCTGACAAAGGCACAACTCACAGACTTACCATTAGAGCATTGCACAGCAGTTCTGCTCACCTAAAAATCCCTACACATCACCCTCATTCCTTCCCCTTTATTCTCCTAACTTCTAGCCATCACTGGTCATTTTATGGACCTTACAGTATTGGCCTCTGCAGAATGCCAACTACGTGGGATTACATAGCCTTTCATCCTGGCTTCTGTCATGTAGCAGTATGAGTTAAGCTACTTCCATGTCTTTTCATGGCTTGAGAGCTCATTTTTAAAATCAATGAATAGTCTTCCACTATACAGGTATTGTTGTCTATTTATTTGGCCATATCTATTCCTGATTTAAATTCACATTAATATGCATGTATACTCATTTATCACAATGAATGTATTTATTGTTTCACAGACATATACTAATAAAGCATTCTGAGAAATTGCCATTAGTCACTTTGCCCATCTTTAACAAAAGCCAGACGATAGTTTCCTTTTGAGGTTTGCCAAAAAACTAAATCCACCTTTGAAGGCATGTGTGTAATTATTATAGCTAATCACCGCATATGCTGTAGGCACTGAAGATAACAGTGTTTATTTGGATTAATTGAGTTCCTATTTTATTATTAAATGATGCAATTTTCTTTCTCCTTTCATTTTCTCTTTCTTTTTCTTCTTCTCCTCCTCCTCTTCCTCCTTCTTCTTCTTCCTCTTCCTCCTCCTCCTCTTTCTCCTCCTCCTCCTCTTTTGTATTTTAGGGAAGGCTCTACAGGTCTGCAGGGTGTTCAGGGTCTCACTACTAGATCAAACTCCTAGTGATTCACCTGTTTACAGCCTCCGTAGAGCTGGGATTACAGGCGTGCACCACTATGCCCATTCTCAATTGCTGTCTCAGTGTGCCCCAGGGACGGTGCTGGGATGGCAGGGCAGACCCAGAGATCAAACCCCAGGGCCCTGCGCCTGCTTGCAGGAGCTTCAATCTGCTGAGCTATTTGGCCAGCCCTCTTTCTTCATTTTTGATACTGATTAATGAACCCAGGGTCTTCATCCTGAGCTACACCTCCAGCTTCTTTTTATTATAGTCTACTTTTCCACTTTGAGATAAGGTCTTGTTAAGTTGTTAACTTACCCAGGCTGGGCTGGAACTTTTGATCCTTTTGACTCAGCCTCTCAGAATGCTAGGATTACACAAATGTACCACCTGGCTCTGTTTTAATTTTCAGAGGCATTTGAGATGTGTTCAATTTGTATCTCACTCTATAAGTATTTTTGAGCATTCAGTACATGCCAGTTACTGGACACAAATAGAGATACAACAGTAATACTTATTCTACTCACTCTCGTTAACAGTCTTAGAGTATGGGAGACTGGTATGTAATAAATTCAGGACAGAGAGCAGAAGCGGGAAGCATGAAGACCCACAACAATACCAGAAAGGGGCCCATGGGCAAGGGTATGAATTCCCCAGAAGAAGGCACCAGAACACCCTGACAGCAAATGTACAGCAATGCGAAAATGAGGCTGTAGGGAAGCTTCGATGTCTGTAATAGACTAATAAATGCAGATGGAGAAACAGGCATGTCTCAACTAGCAGTGCTTAAATTATATCCAAGACTTACTATGTATGAAGCTCTCCTCTAAGTTCTTGTCATGGCTTTACTTTCATTGTCACAATGTCCTGTGAAACGGGCACTAGCATTGCTCCTGTTTTTCAGATGAGGGCTAAAAGATGAAGAGTTCCTATATCTAGCAGCCTGGCTGGGATTCTTGCCCCAGGTCCATGCTACAACACATACCCTTATTTTCTATGCCATGAAGCCTTTCAGCAACATTGTGTCATAAAGAGTTTGATCCTGATGTAACAAAGGAAGTCAGGACATTTTTATGTTATTCTCTTTATTTAGCATAGAAAGACTTTTTCCTGGAACCAGGGATCAAACTCAGGACCTTGCACTTGCCAGGCAAGTGCCCCTAAACTATCTCCCTGGCCCCCAAATTTTATTTATTTATTTATTTATTTATTTATTTATTTATTTATTTATTTATTTATTTATTGTGATACTAGGGATTGAACTCAGGATCTTGCCAGGCAAGCTCTTACTCTACTGAGCTATCTCCCTAGTCCCCTAGAAAGACTTTTAAAGCAGAAATATAACAGCTTACCTATATCATGCTCCCATTAAAATGTACATCTTTATGTTCTCTAACTTAACTGTTAAGTACTCAGCCTCACACATACAGATTGAGAGCTTAGCCCCAGTTACATTTCTAATGTTGTGATGTATTCAGCAGGTGAACAAAAAGATTTAATCAAGATAGAGCCGTTCTGGGAACTCACCCCCAAAGGAATGAGCTGGCAGGGGTCCTTTCCTGAGTATCCACATTCTGCAGAGACCTCCCTGTGCTCCCGCAAGGCTGATGGTATATCTCTAACCTAAGCTAACGTATGCTTTTCCTAGTTTGGCCTGGGCCACCCAGTGTCCTGATCGCTGTCTGTGAGGACTGCTAAGTGAAGACAAGCAGGTAGCTCCCAGCGTGAGGCACATGGGACTCAGGCACCTTAGAAGGAGACCGAAGAGCCACAAGTCACTTTTCCAGAAGGCCCATGCTTTTGGAGAAGCAAGAGTTTTAGTTTATAGACTAGATCTGTGGCTTCCAAGAATATATATTCAAGAACTCAAATTTTTATACAGATACTGTATATTGTCTTAGTAAACTGAAGAAATTTTGTTAATAGAATTACTATTTTATGAAAGGAGCCCCCAAGCATAAAGACACGTAACTAAATGCATAACAAAATTTAAGGTCCATTGTGGTTCTGCTCTTGGTGCTTTGAGGGAAAATATGAAAAAAAAAAAAAAAAAAGTCTTGAAATCTAACAGGAAAAATGGGCAAGAAGTAATGACAGATATTTAGAGTGTTATGGGGGAGAGCAGAGAGAAATGGTACGTTTGTGCCATTCCAAGAGCTCATAAGAGATTTTCTGGAAAAGATAATGCTTTAGATGTGAATTAAAAGATGAGTCATGTGTAATTAGCCTGTGAAGAAGGGTGGCATGAATGTTTATGACTGCATGACCCACAGAGGATGGGTCCAGAAGCACAGGTGGGAATTAAGAGGATATTACAAGGATACAAAGGGAAAGAGAGAGTTACTGGGAGGTAACCATAGAGACAGAAGCCACAGAACATTTAGATAATTAGTGTAATGTTTAGTTCTCTAAATGATGAGGAGTTTCAGAAGCTTTTAACCTTTTTAGATAATGATTCAAGCTTCCATGTCCACGTGGTGTACACTGGTTAACGACAGAGCCAGAGGGGTCAGCAATAAGCACATCAGGACGAATCTGGAAACTTGGGTTATGGATACAAGAGTAGAGATGAAAGGAAAGATATATATGCGGAATATAAAGTTACTCACCTGGGTCACAGATTGCATGTGTGTGCATGTGGGTAGGGTTGGGAACCCAGAAGATAAGCATTTCTGGCAGCTATTAAAGTGCAGTACCAGTAACTAGGCTGGAAAACTGAAGAAGAGCAATGAGGGCTAAGATGTGGCATTCAGTCTTGTCCATGTTGTGGGAGGTTTCTGTTCTGCATTCCATTTGAGAAGTACACGCCAGGACTTAGGAGAGGACATGAGTTTCTCTATATATCACAGATAGATGGATGGATGGATAGATAGATAGAAAGATAGATGATAGATAGATAGATAGATAGATAGATAGATAGATAGATAGATAGATAGATTAGCAGTCCACCAATTCGTGGGACTAGAAAGGTTACACTCAGAACACTTGGAAGAGGTGTGATGAATGTCCCTCACCTGGACCTTTCCAAGGGAGGGTGTCTGGTGTCAAGTTAGGCCAAATACATCTGTCATCAGGATAGCTGAGGCTGTATATCAGAGGTCGTCTTAACATTTTCCGGCTTCCAGGAGATTCATTTTGGATAATAGCAAGCTGCTTAGGCCGCTTTCCTGTAACTTAAGGAAACCCATGAGCTTTCTTCTTCAGAGATGGTGGATTCACACTCCTACAAAATATTTACCTTCTCTTTGTCCATTTTGAGATTACAATGAGATGACAATGACTATTCATGATCACGGCTTTTCTTGACAGTGAAGGATTTGATGTAGACAGGTCTAACTCATTGTCCATATGCAGGACCCTCCAAAGTATCTCCAGACCTGAGCAATAGGAAGTTTTCTGAGATCCAAGTAGCTGCTTATGTTGCTTTTTTTTTTTTCAGGCCTTAGTAAAGTGCAAACTATCTCAAAAGCCACCGAGCAAATGCCACTGTGTCCTTGAGGGGTAGCCCAGGCCTGTAGCAGTATCTCTTGGGAGATATCAGATTTCCTGAGCTTGTCCACACATGATGGCTTGTGAGAGCTTCCAAGGAAACTGAGATTATGGAAGAAAATATCACCAGACAGCCTGCAGGTTTGTCTTTCCCACCTCCTATGCCTTTTGCTACTACGCAGATGGTGCTATGGCACTTGTTAGAGGCTTGGGCCTCACGCAAAAGCTTATCTTTGCTTTCACTAAAGCTACTGGGTTGGAGGGACCTGGGGAGAATTAATATACTTCAGTATTCCTCTGACATCTTCTCCCTGTGTGATACATCCATTCTCACCTGCTGCTTGCATATTGTACGCCGCCCATCCCTCTGTCTCACACTGAAAGCCCGCTGTACTGGAAGACAGCCTCTGTCATTCTTAATAGGCTGCACACGTGGTCAGAGTTTGGCAAATGACAGAGATCTTCAAGGGGAAATGTTTTCCTAAGATTTTTGTTTTTCTTAACTGCTCCAAGCCAGCAAGGGTTAACTAGAATCCTACCCATGAGTCCATCTCAGGGAAGCTGCTTGCTTCTGCTTTCCCCTCTCTGAAGGCTCTGTTTCAATGCCTTTCTGAGATGAGAACAACTGTCCCAGCCACTGTTAGCTACAAAGTCACAACAACGTGCCAGTTAGATAGCTATAGTAAAAAGTGACCTTTAATTAGTAACTCCCCAACTTCCCAGTCATATTCGTACTAGGCCTCTCCTCTGAAACCATTTACCTTTCTCTCCTGCCCTTGGAGCCTCCATTGCCTTCAATTCCTGTGTCTGGAAAGGTGCTGATGCGGAGGTGGGCAGGACGCTACTCCTGGCCAGAGCTGCTGGGTTCCACCGCTACTGGCCACACCTTCAAAGACTCCCAGTGGTTCAATTCAGAGACTTGTCCCTAGGTAAGAACTCAGCCTGGCATCTTCACAGGTCACAAGGCCTTTATCCCTTATTAGTTTAGATTGAAAAATGGGAAAAAAAAAAAAAAAGGCAGACAGACAGACAGATTGACAGATAGGTAGAATGATGGTGAATTTCTGGTGTCAGTTTGGCTAACTTGCAGTGCCCGGATATTTGGTCAAATATTATTATGGATGATTCAGTGAAGGTCCTTTTCCCAGGAGGTGAACATTTGAATTTGCCGGACTTTTAGTAAAGCGGATTTGCTTCCATAATGGGGTAGAGACACGCTGGGTCAGTTGAAGGCCCGAGAGGGACAAATACTGGCCTTTCCCAAGAAAGAAGGTATTCCACCCACTGGCTACCTTTGGTCTTGAACCTCAGTTCTTCTCTGAGTCTCCAGCCTCCTCCACACCCACTCATGGACTCTGGACTCTCCAAGTTTCAGAATAAGCCAATTCTTTAAAATTCTGTCTGTGGTGGATTAGCTGATAGTCAGTTTGTAATGCTCAGCTGAACTGAGTCAGGGTGCTGCTGAGGGCCCACCTGAGGGTATCTGCCAAGAGGGTGAGATGGTGGTTCTTCTGGAAAAGCTTGTCATGCTGGTTTTCCTGACAGGAATGCAGCTGTTCTCATTGTTGCGGGAGCTCAGGTTCTCCCTGTCTCTGACGGTGGCTGTGATTCTCTTCAAAGGAGCTCTGGTCCTTACCTTGAGCATCACTTCATGGCTTTAGTCCAGATCCCTCAGCCTGCTACCACAGAGCCTTCATCCCACTGGCATAGACTTTCTAGCTTCCACCAGTAACCCTAGGGCCTTCCCAGTGCATATCCTTCACACGGACTTGCAGGAAACTTTGTCCTGGGTCCCAGGCCTCCAGCTGGACTCTTACGTGACACTACTATGGAATCCAGGCCCTCAGCTGAATTCTTTGGGATGCTAATATGTGGACAGATCTCCTGCATTCTTTTGCATTTGACTTGTGGAGTAAATATTGTACAATAAACCTGTAAAATATGGGTCCTGTATTCAACATATTCCCTTGTAAACCTGACTACAATGTCCTTTCTGTCTCTCTCTCCAACTTACTCATGTCTCCATTTCTGTGTGTATTTATCTGTCTATATTAGTCAGAGTCCTCCAGAAAAACAGAACCAACAGGCTGTGCGTGTGTATACACACACACACACACACACACACACACACACACACACAAATATGATTATTTAAACAATGGATGACCTAAAGAAGTCTGTCTTCTGTCTAGTCCTCACAATGTACCTGAGCACCCAGACTCTTCCTGTCTGGCATTGTAGGACATAAAGCCTACTTCTTTCCTCAGAGGAAATTCCCTCTCTGCCTTTCTGTGACATAATCGCCTCACTTCAATGAACCAGTTGCCTTTCTTAGGTGGCTTTTGCCTCTGCATACCTATTTGAATAATTATGACTCACCCGCAGGACCCTTCCCAGAATGCTGGCTGTAAAGAGCGCTCATGACTACCCAATCACCACAGCTGGTAATGAAGAGAAATGTGTCAGGTGAGGAGGAGAGCGGCCACCATTACTGTAATGAAGGAAAATGAAGAGCGATGCCCCAGGAAGGGCTCCCTCACTATGTCCTGGTGTAACTGGTGTAAGATAATTATTATTTTTTTAAATCCTCCCTTGCTTTCATCTTTACAAATTACTTTCAAATTTCTTACATTCATCACAAAACAAAACTGAACTAGCATCATAAATTAGAAAGGCACACAAACTCAGTTGGGTGATGCTAGTCTTGCAAAAAAGAAAAAAAAAAAGAGTGGTTATAGAACTAACGAAAAATAATGGTTGGAAAGATTATTCTTTTTCTGCAGTTATTTTTGTCATCCTCCCCCCCCCACACACCATCAACTTGGTATAAAGGCAGACAGCAGAGGAATGGTTCCCAGCATGCTCTTGGCTCCTGTGTCAGTCTCCATGACCCTGAACTATCTATCATCTGCTTGTGTACAAGAGAGATGAGGTATGCCTGCTTTTTCTCCTCCTGCTGGTAACCGCAGTCTAAGAACAGCACAGCACTCATGGTTGTATTCAGAATGTTGGATTTACCAAAATAAGCCTTGTTAGAGCAAGCTTTCTAAAGCGTGATGTTGGTCTGCTGTTGCCGTTGGTAGTGCTGTACTCCCATTAGAACTGCTCCAGGTACAGGGAAGGCAGGATAGCTCAGAACACTAAAGTGCTTGCTTTGGCAGAGCTCAGAGGCTGGGGTTCGATCGCCGCCATGCCCTGTCGGCCCTGCCCCCGGTGGTGCACTGAGTTGGCGATTGAGATTGGGCGTGGCATCGCGCGCCTGTCATCCCAGTGCTTAGGGACGCTGCAAAGAGGAGAATCACTACGAATCTAATCTACATAGTGAGACCCTATAGACGCTGCATCCCTGACCTAAGTGCATGAGAGAGAGAGAGAGAGAGAGAGAGAGAGAGAGAGAGAGAGAATCTACTCCAGGTATGGTTCCCTAGAATGAGTTGAAAACTCACAATTTTGTAGAAATCATCATCAGATTTGCAAATAATGAGAGAGTCCAAACTGTGCAAAGAAGTGCTAGCTATCCTTTCCTGTTTTAGCATTACATATGTCTATGGTGGTTTTGCTCCTTTCTTCTCTGTCCCTTGAGTATTGGCTGAACTTAGAAATTTGCTTTCAGCAAACGATTTAGAGCAGAAGGTGATATCACTTTAATAGAAGGTTACAGAAGGACTGCCATGAAAATGGCAGCAACCCAAGTACCCATCTACACAAGCTTTAATGAGCCACATGTGGAGTGTTGCTTATCTGTACATCTCTAATGGAATATTATTCAGCCCTAAACAAGAAGTTTGCTAGGATGCCTGCTATACAATGGATATAACTTGAAGATATTGTACTGTAGCAAACAAGCCAGAAATTAAATGACTATGTGAACCTCTATGTGCAAAATATTAGAATAGCAAATTCATAAAGATGGGAAATAGGATCGGGGATCAGGAGTTGAATGGGTGGTAAGACCGGAGATATGGGAACAGAGCTTTCTGCTTGGGAACATCACAGCTCTGGAAATGAATGGAGGCAACTGCCCCACAACGTGAGTGTACTTAAGGCCCTGAATGTATACTGAGAAATGGTTCTCATGGTAAATTTTATGTTTATCTTTTTTTTTTTTGCTTTTTGAGACAGGGTCTCACTATGCAGTTCAGGCTAGCCTTAAGCTCACTTTTGTAGCCCAGGCTGGTCTCGAACTCACATCGATCCTCCTGCCTCAGCCTCCTGAGTGCTGGGATTACAGGCGTGCGCCACCACGCCCGGCTTTATGTTTATCTTCTCACAACTGAAAAGATTACGCCCTCTCAGAAACAAACTAACAAGTGAAGAAAAGGACCGTGGATTCTGCTCTGTCCTTTTCTTTTTCTGTTCCTTGAACCAGTCATTCTGGGAGATGGCTACTACCCTGTACCGGGGCCTCCTAGCAGCTATGTGGGGACGCCGTTGTGACCAGAGACAACATTTCCAACTGCATCCTCTGATAACCCCCTGCGAGCCTTCGGAAAGCAGAGTCGCCTTCACTGAGGGATCTGCGAGCGGCAGATCTGGTCGCCCTGACCGACACTGGGCTGTCGCCTCCTAGGAAATCCCAGGCCGCTGCAACCTAGGAGAAGGACACCCAGGTCTGCAGACCTCAGAAACCACAAGGAGACAAATGTCTGTTGTGTCAAGCCAGTGAATCTCGGAGTGATCAGTTACACAGCAATACAGAAACACACAGACACCTAAGACAAATTCACACTTACACTGAACTCCATCAATTCACAAGATATGAGATGATACTATTTCTGTAAGATGAACTTTTCCATTATACAAAGCATTTGAGGGAATATTAGCTACTGAGGTTAAGAAAGAGAGTTTGTGCTTGAACCTGTTTGTCTTTTTTTTTTTTTTTTTTTTAAGGTTTGCCAGTTGACATCAATTATTAAACATCTGTACATACATATGCATAAATATTCTAATTCTATACAAATCCAGGGCTATTTAAGATGTCTAGTGCTACTGACTTTGTAGTGGGGCAAGGAGTCTCTAATCTCAGTACTGGGGAGGCTGAGGCAGGAGGATTGCTGAGTGCGAGGCCGTCCTGGGCTACATAGCTTGACCTTCATCTCAAAGAATGGGTGGGGGAGGAGAAACAGGCTATTAGTATAATTAATATGAACCTGCATGTCTTCTTTCCTACATTTATTTAGTTCAATAAAACACGGGCAACTCCTGTTAGCTTCCACTGAGCCCCCTGTCCCGCATTTGTCTGTGTGGGAATGGATATTTTGCACTACTGCAAAGTGTTATTCTGCTTTCACTGTGGTAACTCAAAACTCGTATGTCAAACACAGAATCTGCATTTCAATCATATACTGAGAGTTCTGATCAGCATGCGGGGAAGACAAAACCTCACACTAAACCAGAAGTCCACGAACTAACCCCATTACCCGACTCTTTCCTCTCTCTCTCTCTCTCTCTCTCTCTCTCTCTCTCTCTCTCTCTCTCTCTCTCTTCCTAAATGCCACTTTTACAACTGTGGTAGCTAAATCGGTTTGTGTAGTGCTATGGAACTTACAACTACAATGACCACAACCACAAAAATCCTCCATGAGTCCCATTGCCCAGTGCAGACTGCTGTCTAAGCAGTCCTGGGAGGCCAGGCCAGGACTCTAGGACACTCCAGGAGGGCTGGCGAGCTGACCTTTCGAGCAAGCCTTCAGCTGTGCAAGACGGATCCAAGCAACTGCAAAATAACTGGGGCAAGGTGACAACTCGGGAGGCGAATGAGAGGAGGAGGGGAGGGATGCGACAGAGGACAACCTGTGCAATCAAGTTGACAAAAGTAGATAAGACGTGCACGCTTTTCCCGGGAAACAGACACCCATGCCGTCGGGTCCTGAGTGTGGAACACTAAATGTTACAGGACATTTCTTAGACTGTTTGACTTAGATTCCTAAAGGATACAAACTAGATGTGATGCCAGATTATCTTGACATCACAGGGCTTCCCGTGTCACATTATTAAATATTTTACCATTTCTCCCCTACAAACACCTCATGCTCACGAGAAAGCCTTTATATACTGGCATCCCACTCTTTAAGGATTTCCAAAGTAATCTGGCAGAGGGTAGGCAAGGTCCTTGTATACTGTCTGTTACTATTATGAGATGGTCACATAATCTTACTATGACTTGAATAGCCATTGTGTCATCAGTAAAAAGGGCTTGCTTTCGCCACAATTCTGTCCCAGTCTGTACCGGAGCAGGTGACCCTTTGGCATTTCTTCCAGCTCTCAGAGCTCGGCATCTGTGGACTGAGCCTGCTGCCCACGGTCCTCCCTAGGTCATCCATGGGGAGTGTCATAGCATAGCACCCAGGACAGGTCACCTGTCCCATCTCTACAGTACACACCCTCCAGCCCGGAGCAGAAGCCTGGTTTTGAAAGTGAGTTTGTACCCTAAAAACTAAAGAAATATGAGTAGGTTTATCACCGAAGAAATTCTTATCTTACAGAAAGACAGCATACCATGGGGTAAATCCTGGCTGAATATTCCATTTAATTGGGATGGCAGGCTTAGAAACTATGGGGGGTGACAATGACATTTGCATAAAACTTGATCCTGAGTGCACATGGTGACAGCATGAAGCTAAGAAGAAAGAATTTCCAGAGGCTGGCCATGTCACTTTTATCACTGGGGCTGCCTCTGGTGGCAAGTGAGGCTGCTGGAGCTCAGAACTCTTCTGCTAAGCAAAACAGCAAGAAATTGTTTTTTTTTCAAAACGACTTCATTTCTCATCCAATGGAAAAAGCCTGGAAGGAGAGTTCCCACCCAGTCACGAGGGTGGATCCTGGACCCTGCAGGAGCCTGGCCTGGGCATGGACAGCTTCCCAGGAAAGGAAGGGGAATCTTTGTGGCCACCCCAATCCTTGACCTCAAAGCTTCAGAAAAAAATGAAAAGCAGCCTCTCTTGACAATAAATAAATAAATAAATAAATAAATAAAAACAAAAAACAAAAAAAACCCAGGGTACCTCTGCTGCAATATGTTACTGTTTCTTTAAGGCTTTCATGGAAATGAAGGCTATGTCTAATCTATTAAGGGGACAGGTGAAAACTGGAGAAAAACAGAAGAGCAACTTTTCTGGAAAAAAATAAATGAACATGCTTTTTTGTTTGTTTGATTGAACCGTTTCACATTCCTTTACGGCACATCAGGGAGAAATAATTTAGTTTATGCGTGAGAGGAGCTAATTACGAGAAGGAAGCAACTTTGAAAATGGGGCCCCTGTAGCTCAGGCACTGTATAAATCTCTCCTCCTTCCCTCCTGTGGCCTTGCACAGCTCCCTTCCTTAGGCAATTCTGTTTCTATCCTCTCAGCTCCTAGAGAATCATTAGGAAGCTGAGGTCCAATGGAGCCAGCCTGAAAGATATTCTGTTATTCCCCATGGTCCCCCAATAGAACATCTTACTAGAATGAGGTCCATAGGTGGGGCTCATGGAGGAGTCGGACAAGCCTTTCTTTCAGGTACAAAACATTTTACATTAACACAATGCCTGTCATTTGCTAATCTCCTGAAATCTGGAAGGATTTGTTACACATTTAAAAACTCCTTTCGAATCCCTCACAAAATCACTGAAAGGAGGGGGCAGTGCTTCCTAAATCCAAGAGTTCTGGCTTATCTTTGATGCTTGCTGTTACTGGCAGGGTCTGATCACACAGTCAAAGAGAAATATTAAGCCATTTTTGTGTTGGCTGACCTTTTACAGATGCAAAAGGAATTTGTTTGAATCCTGCCTTTCAGGATGAGGCAAGAACCGCTGGGCAGCGAATTTGCCCAACATTTTGGCGAAGCTTCTACTCCACTGTCATTGTCAGGTTGCCATCTTATGGTAAATGGGCTCAGCACTGTCACTGACACAGCAGAAGAAGATCTGGAGCTAAGTGGTTTTTGCTGCGCCTCTAGAGCCTCAATGACTGTAGAAGTCTGGTGTTCTTAAGATTTATTTATTTGTTTGTTTACTTACTTACTTACCTACTTATATTATGGCTGGCCCAGCCTCCCCGAAGGGTGAGGCTGGTGCAGCATGTGGTGCCGGGGATTGAATCACAGTCCCTGCTTTGGCCTAAGCTTACCTAAGCAGGTACTTCATACCGCTGAGCTATCTCGCCGGACCCATCAAGTGTTCTTAAAAAAACATTCCATTCCAGGCCAGGAGATATGCTAGTGGACTGTTCTGCAGCCAGGTTATCTCTGTTTGAAGATCCATTCACTCTGCTGTGACAAAGGCGGTTGCACTGAAGCCCTGTATATGTCACAGTTCACAAGGGAGGCTCTAGAGACAGAGTGTGTGGACTGGACACTTATTCCCACCATTCACTTGTAGGATGATCCTAGGGAAGTTTTTTTTAGATTCGGGACCCCTGTTGCTTCCTCTGTGGAAGAGGAATAAGAATGCCATTCATCTGCAGGGGTGGAAAACAAGCGAGGGGAGAAACACTCTGAACAGCGCCTGCCACACAGCCAAGGTGAGGTAATTACGTTAGCTGGAGTTAATGCTATGTTTCCTTCAAAAAAAAAAGGACATTGAACAGAGCCATGCAAAATCATTAAATGAAGTGGGCTGAATGGGGAGAATTCTAGGGAAACAATGTTGAGTCTGGCAGACCCGGGAACCAGGCAACACAGAGGACTCTTCGCAGTTGACATTTCACACTCACCCATTCCTGTCCAACCAACCTCCTTCCTGGACGCTGCCCCCAAGCTCCAGATTTTTACTCTTCTCCCTACACATCAATCAGCTTATAGCCATAATACCTGCCTTTCTCATTCCCTCAGGATTTTGTCATTCCCTGATGATGATTTTTAAAAATCAAATTTTCTTTCAGGTATTAATACATGATGAAAAATTAACATTATAGTCTTGCAATAATGATATACTCATTTAGCATAATAGAGACTGCCCTGTAGCCAAAACTGAGGACATCAGGTACTCTATAGTGTGGGTAGGAATGGTACTTTAAGGCAGGCAGACCACTTATTTTTACTCGAATCATAGCTAAAATGCTATTTAGATAACCCAGAGAGTGGCTCCTACAGTGAAGTGTTTAAGTAAAGGATTATGGACAGATTTGAGGGGTAAAGCAGAACAATGGGCTTAAGCACAGTATTACCAGGTTGATAGACATGACATGAAAGCCCTGGTGTCATGCACGGACCCTGCAGTACCCAGGGCTGCTGTCAACAAGTCAAGACAAATTGAACCAGGCAGATCTCTCAGTCACATCTGGTTTTCCGAAAGACACAGATAAACCTTCTGAAGATGCTCCAAATAGAAGCAAGCCACAGCTGCAGAGCAGAGCTGGCACGGGAGAGAAAACAGCAAAGGCTTAGCGGCAATGTCAGCATCCATTTTTATAACTCTGGGCTAGACTGCAATCTGAACTTGGAGAAGAGCTCAAGGAGAAGGGGTTTAGGATTATGGATCTCTCTATGCTGCTAATGGACTTACTTCACTTTAAGCAAGCATTGCACTTTACCTTTGAGGGTCCTGCCTGCAAAACTAGGGCAGAGATGCCTGAGAACACTCTCTCTTCATACTCCTCAAATTACAGGTTAAATAGGGCTTTGGGGAGCCCCTTAATGGCCAATAAACCAATTCAAATGCCAATTCAATTGAAGGCAAAGAAGTTTCCTAGTTGAAAGAAATTGAAAGGACCAGTAAGACAGCTCAGCAGTCTAAAGTACCTGCCTAGGCAAGCTTAGGCAAGTGCAGAGACTAAGATTCAATCCCCAGCACCATATGTCATGCCAGGCTTACCCCCCTAGGGTGGGCAAGGAAAGAAAGAAAGGAAGGAAGAGAGAGAGAGGAAAGAGAGAGGAAGAAAGAAAGAAAGAAAGAAAGAAAGAAAGAAAGAAAGAAAGAAAGAAAGAAAGAAAGAAAGAAAGAGGGCCCCCCGGCAGAATGGCTCAGTGGTCTAAAGCGCCTGCTTGGGAAAGCTTGGGTGGCTTCAGGGACTGCGGTTCGATCCCGGGCACCACATGCTGTGCCAGCCCTGCCCTCAGGGCGGGCTGAGCCGGCCATAAAAATGAGTGAATAAACAAGCAAAGGTTGTGAAACAATAAATAAATAAATAAATCTTTAAAAAAAAAAAAGAAAGAAAGAAAGAGAAAGAAGAAAGAACGAAACTGAGAGAAAATGAAAAGACACAATAATTTTTGGGAAGGGAAAATAATGCAGGATAAAGCAAAGAATACAAAGAGTAGATACAAGATTACTGGAACTAATAGACATTGAGAGTAAAAAAAAAATTCAATCCCTTGTAACACACACACACACACACACACACACACACACAAGAGAGTAAAAGAATAGTTAATAAGATGGGAAGAAAAGTGAGGATCACCACTGCTGTACCTTAAACCAACGTTTCAAAATACACATGCCACAAAAATCAAAACTCACGTATAACACTTGAAAGAATCAACAACTGGGACCTCTTCTTTCTGAGAAGTTTTTAAACATCTAAGGAAATTATAACAGAGTGAAAAAACAACCCACAAATAAAAAAAAAAAACTTAACTAATAAGTATTTGGACAAAAGTCTTCTATCTAGAATTTGTAAGAACTGAAAAACATTAGGGTTCCAAAATTCAAAGACTCAATCCAGAAATGAGAATGCAAGATAAACATGCACTTCTCCCAGGAAGAAACACTAGAAACTTATAAATACATGAAGAAATGCTCCACATCGCTATCCATTCATGAAATGAAAGTTAAAACAACACTTAAATACCATCTCACCTCAGAAAGAATGGATATCATAAAGAAATCTATTAACAACAAATGTTGCAGAGGCTGTGGGGAAAAAGGAACACTTTTCCATTGCTGGTGGGAATGCAGACTGATGCAACCATTATGGAAATCAATTTGGAGACTCCTTTTAAAAACTAGCACTGGAAATCCCATTCAATTCAGCTGTCCCTCTACTGGCAATTTTCCCAAAAGAACTGAACATATCATATCATAGTGATATATGTGTACCTATGTTTATAGTAGCACAATTTGTGATAGCCAAATCTTGGAAATGACGAAAGTGCCTGTTAACAGAAGAATGGTTGAAAAAGATGTGTTTTTATACAATAGAATATTGCTCAGCTATCAAGAATGATAAACTCTAAGCCTTCATATATAAATGGATGTATCTTGAGCATATTCTCATAAAAGATAAAAATCAGATCTACATGTGTAAACATTGTATAGTCTCCCTAGTGTAAGAATTCAAAAGAAGAAATAAAAGTGGAAAGGCATAACACTGTTAAATGGAAATCAAGAACTTCAGGATTAAAAAACAAGGAGACAGCAGGCAGAAAAGTTAGGAAACATGGCAGGGGCAAAACCATGCACTTCTGTACACAGGATGAATTATACAATGGTCCTAAGAAACTCCAACAGGTTTTTGACACTGAGGATAGTAATACTAAAACCATGCTTGGAATTCCTGTCATTCTTGTCTTTTAGATGTGTGCTGCTTCTGACACCATTTCAATTATTGCTATACTCTCAGGTAAATATTTATTAAAAAAATAAAAAAAAGAAAAGAGTAATAAAAGAGAATAAGAGACAAGTGAAAATGCCATAGAATTGACCTGCTACAATTTTGTATATGGTTAGATTTCTAAATTGGTATTTTAAAATGTGCAACTGTTTTTTTCACATTCTATAGGGATTTATTAGAATATCAATGATTGATGGAAAATACCAGTTTGAAGTTAAGTCTAAGGAATTTGATATTCAGAAAGACAGTGATGTTAAGCTGAAGTACCTATGTTATAGAGCAATAGTATCACTAAGCTTCTCTTCTGGAGGGTTAAGAACTTAAGTTTACAAAGATAGCCAATATTTTGGCCCTATCCTGTCAAGGTTAGTGAGGACTCTGGACATAAGAGAACCTGTACTATAACATCCTGTAGCTCAGTGGTGTCCTAAATTTTCTGTTCAAGAAGATTAAGGAGCCACAGAGAAAAGGGATTAATGATGTATAGTGTGCCTAAGGAGGATAACTTAGAAAACATTCTCTCAGGTTTCCACAGAGAATAAACTGGTCAAGCAATGACCATGACTTATCCATTTGGCTGATACTGACAACAGGTCTACAGAATGTTGTACATGGTTTCAAGGTAAATCCTAAGGGGATTTAACTGACCTTGTCAGATAAAAAAAATTATGTTTCGTTATATAAGTCTGGCTTTAACTTGGCCTTAACTATCCTACAGAAAAGTTTAACCACGAGTCATAAAAAGTAAAACCAGATAAGTATCCTGAGCTGTAAAAAGCTCAAGTCAACAGATTCTGACATTGCCAGTTTTGCTGATAACTCACTACTATTACAAAATATTGGACTATGCATACAACTATTTTATCTTAGCTCAATAAGAAGAAATGTTTGTAGCAAGTATTTAGAAAAGTTATCATACCTGCATCTTGTACTCTGGACAACTACCATGAAGACAAGAATTGTTTTAATTATTGTGGTTGTCTTGCTAATGTGTTTTGAAGCTGTCTCATTGTTATTTCTTATTAAAAGTAATAAAATTATAAAAAACATATATGTCCAATATTTGTCCCAGAGCATTGACATGGAAATTTACACATCTGCAGTCAGCATATTTTAAAAATTGCTTGTGTTCTTTGAATATTCACCTACTGATAAAGCTCACCAATGATGGATTAGGCTTTTTTGTTTGTTTGTTTGTTTGTTTTAACAAAGACAAGTAAGAGTTGTTTTAAGAAAATTCTAATAGTGACCTAAGAAGTTTGCCAACCAATTAATTATACAGGAGAGATAGAGGTCAGGAAAAGTTCTTAGGCAATGAGATCGCAAATGATGGAGCCTAAATGAATGGCAAAGGCTTGAGAGAAATCTTCAAAATGAGGGTGGACAGAAGATTTTAGAGGCAACATAATGAGTCTGAGTTAAGTGAATATGAGGATGTTGGACTGGTCCCATCTCTTCTCAATATGTGAATTAATGGACAGATTCATTTCTACTTTGACCAGAAAACACTACTTAATAGTCTTACTGTTTAGCCTTGATCAGAAGCCTAGCTGAAAAAGATGACAGCAAAGAAAGATAGATATGGTAGATTTGGTGGTCAATGTGTTACACCCAGCTGAACTGAAATAGTGTGGTGCTGAGCATGGGAGGTTGACCAGAGGACTGCTGCCAGCGCATAAGAGGCAGAGCTGGAGAAGAGGAGAGGCTGTTAGAGGAGCTGTTTGGAGAAGATGCTGAGAACTGTTGGAAGCTGTTGGCTCTCATGGGTATTTTGTTGGAGGACCTTGTCATGTCGGCTTTCTTGGTAAACTTGGTTGTTCTGAGTAGAGGAGGTGCTCAGGACCTCACTGTTGCTGAAGACGGCTGTGGTACATTCTGGGGAGCTCTGGTTCTTTGGGCGTTGCTTTCTGGCTCCTGTCCAGATCTTTCAGCCTGTTAGTACAGATCCTTCCTCCCACTGGCACAGACTTTTTAGGTCCTGCCACTGACCTCTGGGCCTTCCCAGTGTAGATCCATGAAACACGCCTGCATGACACAATGTCATGGGCTCAGTGGACTGGTGTAGTATGTTATCGTGCGATCTAGGCCCTCAGTGGAGTCTTCTGTTGTCAGGGTGTGGATGGATTTCCTGTACTCTTTATATATGAGTATTTGGGTGATTCATTATAAATAATCTTATAAAACATGTGTCCTGTTTTGTATTGCTCCCTTAGCAAAACACCAAACTATGACAGTAGACTAAGAGGACATCTTATGTTTCTTCTGGTTTCTGATTGTATGTTATACTTTGCATATTTATAAATGTTATGAGCCCATTTTCAAAAAACCCCAGCTCCCCATCCCTACCGCACCCTTCTGCCTGTTGCTCCTATTGTCCTGCAATCATAGTAAAGTCACTGCAAAGGAAAACACTCAAATGAATCGTTAGAAACACATACAAAATTTTATGGACTCTAGCTCCAAAGCCCCTCTTTAGCTAGGGAGTAAAAGGGAATGAGCCAAAGTTTCTCTTGTCATCATTGTGTTTATTGTTTTTGTTGTTATTTTGAGGAGAACTACAGACAGAGGAGAAATATGAAAAACAGATGGTCTAGTTATGAAAAAGATGTGTTACTGTATATGCACAGCTTTTTTTTTTTTTTTTTTTTTCCTTACAAAGAGGTTACTGTTGAGCCTCAAGAGGGACTGTCATTTTTCCTAAATGTATTTGGAGCATCTTGTGTCTTTTTACTCTTCGTTTTCTTCTATTAAAGTACGAATATGTTATGTGCACCTGTCCTTAAATCATCTTGGCAACCACAAGAAAACATACCAGCTCCTGGTAACTATTTGCATTTTTAATAATATCTGCATTTTCTGCAAATAGAATTTCAGTGTCTAGGCTATTTGATTTGGAAAATGAAACCGCATTTGTCAACGCTAATAGAAAAAGGCAGCCTGCTTTCCAAGGATCTGTTTTAATTTGGATTTTACATTGCACTGATTTTATTGAAAGTGAAATCATATTCCTGTTTAGTTTTAGCATCTCAGCTCTTAAAAAAAGGAAACTTGAAGCTTCAGTAATGGAAGTGATAACAAGGTCCTGGCATTTTTTTTTTTTTTTTTCAAAAGAAATTTGATATATTTACTTCATGGCAGAAGATCACAAGTTACTCACACCATATGTCTAAACATACACAAACAAGTTGCAAAAACCTGGTGGAATTCAGCAAGAGAAGTCAATATGTAGAAAGTAACTGGGGCTTCCTTATGAGATGTGTATCCATAAGGGTCATGTTTTCTCCAAGGTCATTAAGAAAGGAAGATGTCAAGGTCATGGCCAAGGAGT
This sequence comes from Myocastor coypus, assembly GCA_004027025.1. Lineage (NCBI taxonomy): Eukaryota > Metazoa > Chordata > Mammalia > Rodentia > Myocastoridae > Myocastor > Myocastor coypus. The sequence goes on along the minus strand of PVJA010033347.1, from coordinate 1,194 downwards.
TCCTATGTCAGTGATTTCCCTAGATGCCTGAAGAAGTGATGCAGCTCGAGATCAGGAAAATAGAGCCCATCTGGATCTGTGAGAAGCCTTCAGACCATGGGAGGAAGATGAGGAAGAGGTATTTGTGTTCTAGTAGTCTCAGTCCCACTTACTTAAAAGTCATGTAAACATTAGAAGTCTCTCAAGCCTGCAGGCCACCCAGGCTGAAGGTGAGGTGAACCTTGAAACATTCCAACATGCATGTTTAATGTACCAGCTGAATTATAAAGCTCTGGGAAGAAACCTGCTGTGGGCTTTTGCCTAAAGAAAACAAAAGTTTATAAGACTAGAGCTAATACTGACTCATAATTCACCTGAAGTAACTGTCCTCACATTGGCAGAAGAGAACTTCACTCATATGAGAAGACTCTCAAGGGGAATTTTATGGTCTCTTGTCCTCAAGGGCCTGCTCATATTAATAATCCACACTGCGACACAAATCTATCAACAACTGTAGCCTGCGGTTGAACTGCGGTCTATTGGACAATAACCCAAAGCTCACACTGGCGCACTGAAGAGAGCTAAATTTAATGTTTTCATGTCAAAAGCTGAACCAAAGGATTCTCCTTGACTAAGCCAGTCTGCCACTAATCTCAACAATTCTTCAAACTGAAAACTCTCAAATGGAACCATGAGGCCATGGCTTTATCGCTGTATTTATTTATTTATTTATTTATTTGTTTGTTTGTTTGTTTATTTATTTATTTAATGTATTTAGTACAGGGTCTACAGGGTCTCACTACACAGCTTGGGCTTGTAATGATCCTCCTGTTTTCAGCCTCCCCAAAGTTCTAGAATGACAGATGTGTGCTACCAAGCCCAGTCTCAATTCCCATCTCAGAGTGCCCCATGGGCAGGGCTAGCACGGCACATCCAGAATGGAACCCTGGTCCCTGTGTTTGCCTAAGCAGGCACTTTAATCCAGTGAACTATCAGACCGGCCTCTGTTTATGTTGCTTCTGTGAACACTGTCATGCATACCTACATGCCTCTAGATTCTTGTACATTCGAGACACTCTTGTGGTTAAATAGATGGCAGAAGGGTGGCCCAACCTATGGAAAGAAGAGATGAGAAGTCACAGAAAACAACAACCTCTCATGCAAAGCAAGGTCTTGAGAGAGATGCAAGACCTAGATGCACAAATCATTTCCTAG
>PVJA010033346.1:0-23405 GCA_004027025.1 Myocastor coypus | reverse complement strand
TTTCCTTTTTTTTTTTTTTTTTTTTTTTTTTTTTTTGAGACAGGGTCTCACTGTGCAGTTCAGGCTGGCCTTGAGCTCACTTTTGTAGCCCAAGCTGGTCTCGAACTCACATCAATCCTCCTGCCTCAGCCTCCCAAGTGCTGGGATTACAGGTGTGAGCCACTACGCCCGGCTTCTTAGTTGTTTTCAAGGCTGCCTGGAGTGGGCCTTTTGGATCCCAGATTTCCCTGAGCTGGTGCCTCTCATCTGTCTTCGGATGTTTTTTGCCTTGAGTTCCAGCTCTCAGCTAAGTTTAAGCTTCAAACGATATACAGATTTGGGCAAAACTATTTTGTCAATAGATTCTAATTGGCCTGTGCTCACCTCAAAAAATTGGCATATCAAAAAAGACACTTGGATCTGGGAGGCTAAGTCAGGATCCTTAGTTGAGCCCGGACTGGGCAATTTAGTTACTTAACGAGACATTGTCTCAAAAACAAACAAACAAAAGCTGGGAATATAGTTTAGTACAAAGGCTCTAGGCTCCACCCTCAAGAAAGCAGGGAAAAAAGACACGTGGAGGCTATAATGGGGAGAATTTTAGCGCAAGAAGCAGGCACTGTGGGAGCTGGGAGAGGAAATTTCCGTGACAGCACATTTAGATTTAAGTAGCATGCCACAATTGGCACATATAACTTTTGCATAAAACGTATCCCTGAAAAACTAATTAATCATCCATATGAAAAAAGGACCTTGATAAAATAATGGGCCAAGGAAGGACTTCCTAACCTACCTATTCCTTAGGAAATGTAACTTAATAGTCATTGCTGAAGAAAACACACATGATACCTTTCCTAAAAATATGTGTATTTTTAGTTTCATAGATATGAAACATTATATCACATATTATCATATAAACCTGTATATTTTAGACATTTTTCACATGTAAATCATGTCAGATCTATATGATACCTATAGGATTGTCATTCTTGCATATATTTTAATTTTTTTTGTACTTTTTAGGGAAGGGCCTATAGGGTGTTCAGGGTCTCACTACTAGATCCGATTCATAGTGATCTGCCTGTTTAGAGTCTCCCAAGAGCTGGGATTACAAGTATACCACCATGCTCAGTCTCCATTGCCATCTCAGTGTACCCTGAGGGGCAGAGCCAGCATGGCAGGCCTGGGGGTTGAACCTCTGATCTCTGCACCTGCTTGTAGTACTTTAATCCACTGAGCTATTTGTCTGGCCATTTTGCTTTTTTTTTTTTTTTTTTTGAAGGAACTGGGTTTTGAACTCATGACCTTGCACTTGCCAGGCAGGTACTTGTGCCATGGAGCTATCTCCCCAGGCCCAGGTCCTTTTTAAAACAATAAATATGTTCAGAGTGATAGTTTCCTGGGTAACACACCTAAATATTATAATAGTCATGAATTATTCTCAAGCTTCTGGATTTTAAAATCTTAAGACATTTCTACCATTTAACAGGTAGTTGAATCATATATGAAAGTTATTACACTAGATCAATAGTTAGATATGTAGAATGCTAGCCAGATGCATCTAAAGTAGCATAAATTGTAATAAGTTGTCTACTAAATTTTAGAGCTACTTTTCTTTTTTTTAATGTTTATTTTTATTTATTTATTTACTTATGGCCGGCTCAGCCTGCCCTGGGGGTGGAGCTGGCGCAGCATATAGTGCCGGGAATCGAACCATGGTCCCTGCTTTTGCCTTGAGTAGGAGCTTTAGACTGCTGAACCATTTCGCTGGCCCTAGAGCTACTTCTCAATTGAACATTTTTTGATTTTTTTCAATGTCTGTACTTGTTAAAATAAATGCAAATTATTTAAAGTTGAACAAATTCTGCTAAAATGCAGAAAAATATGAAAATTTTTAAGCTAAAATTTTCTCTACATATGCATACATACATACATGGCCATTCAAAGGCATTTTGAGGGTTATATTTTTGCTGATTTTTTATGAATTGTTTATCATGTGTTGTAAATAAAAATATATTTTGGATATGCTGCATTATGTCTGATTTGAAGATTTGAAAAACAAGTGCAGAATAGTAGCTGGTAACTGATTTATCTTCCATAAAATATGTGAGAAATATTCAGAGACAAAGACAGAATAAGACATTTAAATTTGGCTGCAAATAAGAATTTTTTGACAAGGAAAGTTGGAACTTCCTGAAATCCCACCAAAAGAGATCTGAAATTTATTCCCCTGAGTGTTTAATTCAATGCTTATGTATACTTGCATGATAGCAGGACCCGAAGCTTAGCTCAATGTGAGCCTGTAATATTTTTTGACTGTGGCAGTTATCCTCCCAGTTTACTTAAATAATACCATTAACCGAAACAGGTTATATTTTTCCTTCTCACGCAAAAATGTAAAAGGGGCCATATTTTATAATTTTTTAAAAAACTTCAGTGAGCCCTGCTGTCATAGCTAAAGTAGTAGTGAGAGAGGGTGCCTGTGGGTGGAAACAGGAAACATTAGTGATGAATGTTCTGTTGCTTTTTTTTTTTTTTTTTTTCGGGTTCAGCTTGATGTATATTGATTCTAATTAGCACATTTTGTGCCTCAGCTAGTAGCTCTCCTTTAGCTCTGCTTGGAGAGTTTTTTTTAGAATCCACCCCGCTCATAAACACTGCCACCTCCTCCCTCCTTCTCTCTTTACAAATGTTACAACACAATCAGAAATTTCCTCTTTTCTTTCCTTCCTGCATTTTCAGCAGGTTCCCTTGCGTCAGAAGCCGAGGAAGAAAACTCAAGGTAATGAGCTATCTTTTGTTTCTTTATCCGCTCCGCGTGTGCGTGTGTGTGCGTGTGCGTGTGCGTGTGCGTGTGCGTGTGTGTGTGTGTGTGTGTGTGTGTGTGTGTGTATTTTTCTTCCTGGTTGCCTTCTTTGGGATCAGGTTTTTGTCTGTCTGAATGTTAATATCAGGAGGTGGATGACAGATTAATTTTTGATTATTTTTGGATTGATTTTAAGAAATGTCGGCATGCTGTTCGCTTGGGTTAATCCCTTGTGGTGTGTCAATATCAACAGAGCTTGGACAGACTGGCACTGAGTCGGGAAGTAGCTGTGTTTTTGGGTGGATTTTAACCCTTCCATAGCTATTGCATAACTAGTGCTAGCATCGCTGGAAAGAGATGAGTGACAGCCAGGATGTGCTTGTCATCAGCCTTGGGATTTTAATTTTTCCACTAATTCTTGGTCACTAATATCTGTAGACCGATCCCTGCACATCCGGCTCACTGCTTCTTTACTCATGTCTTATACCTTCTAGGCACAGAGTGAATGTTTAAAAAAAGAACAGGGGCACGTGAATTTTAGGGTTGCATTTTCTTCCGTGAAAAAGCTAACTCCAGGGAGGTAAATCATTAAAGATGCCTTTCGCTTTGTGACACGAATCAAGGTAACTCCTCTGTGTGTAATTGTTGCAGGTCTTTTCAGGATGAGTCGCAGGAGGATATCGTGTAAAGATCTGGGACATGCTGACTGTCAAGGGTGGCTGTATAAGAAAAAGGAAAAGGGGACTTTCCTAAGCAACAAATGGAAAAAGTTCTGGGTGGTGCTCAAGGGGTCGTCGCTGTACTGGTACAGCAATCAGATGGTGAGTCCCCTCTCCTCCTCCTGTCTCAGCCTCTCCACCGAAGAGTGGATAAAAGATCACATATCAATCAGGTGACCCTCATGCCAAAGTCAATTTAGATTTTTGGGACTTGGGTCATAGCACACACAAAAGTTCTAGAGCCCATTTCTGATCCAGGAGAAATGTGGATTATTCTATTATATATTATGGAAGAGACAACTATCCCGCTTGACTACTCTTTTTGGTCAGGAAGAAGGAAGGGAGGGGGTCCCAAATTTATATCCTTGCTAATGGAGACTTTCATGTTCTGTTAATTTTAATACTCTATAAGAGAGATTAAAATAATTCAAAGATTTATAGGGAGGTCAATTAATATGAAAAATGTACCTTGCTAAAGTCTCTATTAAAAAGATACTCAGTTTCTTCTCTTATCAAGGGTATGAATTAAGTCCTGAGAAGTTATTTCCGTCTCTCCTTTGTTATCTTCACCCCATTCCTTTCCTCTAGCCTGCTTTATTAGGTGGACTGGTTTGGAATCTCTTAACTTGTATGCCAGCTTTGTGGTAGTGCCTGGAGTTTCCTTTTGCATGAGGGCACGAATCCACTGAAGCGTGGACAGCACTCTGTAAGACAGCTGCCTAGTTCATGCTTTAATAGGCGGATACGGTTGCAGTCTGCTTCGCAAACTCATTTTCTGTGGGAAAGAACTGGAAACAAAGTGATTGTTCGATGGATGATATGCTGATCTTTCATGGCTAGAATAATATTTAAATGATGCTGTTGCTGACTGTTGAATCAGTGGTCTTCTCCACAGTTGATCTTGAGAGAACTGGAGCCTCTTTGCAGGATGGAGATCAGTGATGAAAGTTCTTTAATAACTATTTAAGAATTGCTCATAAGCCAGAGCAACTCGACTAATGTGACAACATGCCTTTAAAATAACTTGTGCATGTCACCACCACTCAAGGTGCATGTTATAAAACATCTGATTTAATAAATATGAAATAAGAACTTCATCTTATCTGTGGGCCAGCTGTTGAGGCATTTGTTTTTATAGGCCACTAGTCAAAATAATTTGCATTTCTAGAAAAGAAACAAAAACAAATAATTCAATAAAATTGTATTACCCAGACCCAAGGTGATATTTGCCTAAATTGGACTCAAATCCAGTCCAGTTCCTTGCATTAAGCACAGTCTTCTGTGGCTACTGTCTGTATCCCTGTTCCTAGAGCTTCCACCCCGTAGCATTGCACAAAGCTCCTTTAGGGTTCCATAAAAATATGCTTCTTGAAGGATTCTGTGAGTGTTCACAACTTTACCAAAGCTTTAGGTGTTCAGTGGAAGGAGTCACCTTGCAGAACGTGCGGTCTTCCACCGTCTCCTTTCTCTTCCTTTACTCTTCTCTTCTTCTGGATATGTCTTCATGTTGTCTAGCATAGAATTGTTTTGTCCTAATTAAAGCACCCTGAGATGATGAATTTGCTTTCTATTATAGGGAGGCTTAAAGTTAGCTTTCTTGTTTTTATTTTAAGTGATTGTCATGAGTACCATGCCTGACTTTGGGGAACTTCCAGAGGCTGTTGACAGTGCATGGCACATCTGTGGGAAGTAATCCAGCTTGGATATAGCAGTAAATTAATCTCATCCATCAGGTTATTTAGCACGTATGTTCTGGGTACTGTCACTGTTTTCAATTTAAATGAAGCAGTCTGATCCTAGTTGGTTGCAGTTGTGGCTCCTTTGGTGCCCATCTTCTGCCTGTTCTTCAGGAATTATGCTTTCACTACATCAGGTGTTCAGGAATCTTGGTCTGCCATGGGGGGGGCAGCAGCATTGTGAGAGGGCAGAGAGAGGACAAGGGCTGAGCCTCAGACACAGCAAGGCCCTATCCTGACTTTTTTTCATGCAAGTGCAGAAAGCACTGTTTAGATGCTTGAATACAGTTAAATTAGCTACTTCATTTTGAAAATAAGTTTGCTTTTTTTGTGGTTAGGGAAGTTGTGAGTTATGATTTAGTACTGTGGAGAAGTCAGACTTTTATCCAACCCCCCCCCCCCCCCGAGGCAGAGACAGTCTCTGATATCTTAACTATATATTTGTTGTGGGAAAAAAGGTTCCAATGGACAAGTACTAATTAGTAGTCATATTCCTGCTATCTGTGTGAATATCAACTGTGAAATAAGAGCCAAGCACATACACTCAAGGCAACAGATTTATTTACTTAATTCCACATAGTGAATTCAGATTTGATGAAGTTGTTTCAAAGGCACCCAAGCCTAACAGACATCTAATTCTACCTCCCATATTTCCTATTTTTGTGACTTTAGATGTAGCTGGATGCTCAGAGGGCATGACCTCAGAGGCGGTGTGCTATAGAGAAGGTCTACTATCTCTGCAAGAGATTTTCTGGGTATCTTTCAGAATTAACACTTGATAGTTTCTCAGAATCATCTCACAAGTATCATTAATCGCCACATTTGCCAGCCAAGAGGGCTGAAACTCAGAGATATTGTGTAAGCTGTTCCAAGCCCTCCACATCATGTAAGTGTAGGAGATGTTAGTGTATGAAGGCTTCCTCCTCTGGCCCCTTGCATTCCTAAATCCATGGTGCTGACCCATGCCAATGTGAGTTCATTTTGGGACCAGGATAAATGCCTTGATTAGGCCTGCTGTTTTCTGCTGGCTGTAGAGTTTGAAGAGAACAGCTCTAGAAATGAAGTACTTCTGCTGGGAAATGACAGTGATCCTCCAGGTTCCTCTGTCTCCGTGCTCCTGACCTTGCCTGAAGAGACCACATCAGCCTCTCCTTTCTCTCACATCTTCTGTTGTCATTGCTCCTCAGTGAATAACGCACATTGCACACCACTGTCTTCCTTTCCCACACATCTGGATTTCTAACTGCACTATCCAGACTTCCTTGAGAAAGGTCACCTGCCTCTGTTCATGTCACATTTTATATACTTAGAAAGTGACATAGCACACAAGCTTTCACACCACATCTTTTATAGCCATGTGTAAGCTTAATGGCTATGCAAATCCCACCTGGTTAAAATCGCTCTGAGGATGAGGTACACGTTCACTTTCTGGCTCAGAGGAATCACTGTAACTGATGCCCTTCATGCTTCCACACTCTCCCTACGCCAAATCCCAGCACAGAACTTCTGGTTTCTGCTGTGGCATCTACTGACCCTTTCTCTGCTCAGAAACTTTATCTCCATGCCCTGACTCCATGTCTTGCTCTATGCTCTTTCCCCCAAGTTCATTATACTTTAGAAGCAAAATTTTAGTTTAAATGTCCTTCTTTGGTATGGGCTTAGTCATGGCCCTAATCTTGGTCTCCTCTTTGTTCCCTGATCATCTTATATCATCACCATCACCACTCTCCCTTTGTATGTGCGATGGATAGGCTGTTTTCCATGATTAATAGTAATCTCTGTAGGGTGAGACCATGGGTGTATATTTAATGTCTTATTCAATGTCTGACATTTCATAGGCACTCGGTTGGTATTTGTTGATTTCATAAAGAAATGAAAGTTAGGAATTTTGAGAAATGAGATTGTGAATCAGGACTGTTTTTTTCAGGATGCAAATTTCCAGGAATGGGATTTTTGTTTCTATTTTTAAAAAAAGATGCAAGAGAAGTTGCAGGTTGGGTGTGCCAGAAAGCCCCTCTGGACTCCTATAAGTCTTGCAACTGTTCCAGTTTTGCTGACACTTGATTAGCAGCGTGAGGAGGAGATGGGCACTCTAGCCTTAGGGCTAACAGGGACAAAGTAATAAAGATGTGAATGAGCTGTGCCAGCACACCATGGTAGGCATTCGGTTGGATTCTCATAATGACCAAGCAAGATGGCTTTTATTACCCTCCTTTTTTTTCGAGAGGGTTTACTGAAGTTCAGGGAGTTGAAAGAACTTATTTAGTGCCTCATAAGAAGTAAATGTCAGAGCAGGGACTACAACTAATATCTTCCAACACAAAAGCCAGACTCCTTTCTCTGGACTGCAAGACTTCTCTATTGAGAGTTGACCCAGGGATAGTATTAGAGATCTTGGATACACAGTGCAGGGATGTGGAAATGATCCAGCAGGCAGTAGGGAGCCACTGCACATTCTTGGGCTAGAGGTGAAGTTGGCACGTGAAACATCTTGATGTAGCCGCAGTAAACTGAGGTTGAGAGAACTGCTAGGAGGATAGTTAGATAGTAAACACACACACACACACACACACACACACACACACACACACAGAGTTAGTCAACACATGAAGTCATGGGTAAGAATGCTAACAGATTTAGAACAGTACCCTGATTAAAAAGCAGGTGTGAGGGGGTAATCTATAGAGGGTGAATGGATAGGTCTAGGAACTAAAATTTGAGGCTAAAATGAGAGCGAGTCCAAGATGTTGAGCTTGGAGAGACTGGGAAAATAATATAAAAAGAAGGAAGAAATTTATGGCAAAAATGTGGACGCTCACTTCAATTCATTATCTTAATAATTTATTTTCCTTTTGTTCACTAGTCTTTGATGTAAAGACACTACAGATTTCCATCTTTAAAGGAACCATTTATGCTGCTGCATAGGGATTTCAGGGCAGCGGCTGAGTAGAAGAATCATTCTATACTTTCATTTCATGAAACTCTTAGGTAAAGAAATGAGGCTTCTAGGTTAGTAGCTTGCTTACTACATAATTAGGTAGGCTTCTCACTTTGCAAATCTGATCTTTGTAAAACAAACGTGACCCTATTCTTCCGGCATGACCTGAATGCTCCTGGACTCAAGCAATGTGTTGATTTTATCCATTTTTATCCCTAGCTACACATGAACTTCATGTAAGTTTCAGAGGATCTTAGATTTGAAGGCGTTTTTCTTGGGATTAGTTTTCTGAAAATATTTGTACTAAAGATCTCATCAGTTTTTGAATTACACAGAATTTACCCTCCTATAAAATATTACTCAATAACCAGAATTTCTTTAGTTATGAGACAGCTGTTCTGAAAGTTTCAATAAATATACAGCATCTTTCAGTTTAAGAAAAACTTAGAATGGGCTAATTTTTCCTGGAGAGAGAGTATGATGTCTCCTGAATCTTTCATCAAAAATTATCTATTACCTATGGCTTTATTGCCATAGGTAATAAAAAAAATTAGTGATTGCAGTGTATTTTAGAATGTATTCTTCACTTCTATAATTCGAACTGTGTATTTCCTAAAAGGAGTAGGGATGGAATAGACACCAAGATTTTTTGAGAGAATCACTTAATCATTATATTAATTACTGGTTACATAAATCATTTAATCCAAGCATTGTTGATTATCTCCTAGATCTCCTGATGAGAAACTGATCTAGTAAACTGAGAATTTGGGACTTCTAATGTATTTGAATTACATACTTATTGTGTTAGACAACACAGCTCGGAATGTATCTTAAATAAAATTCCAGTGATTTAAAATGTTTCTTCTGGGGCCAGGGAGGTAGCTCAATAGAATAAGCATTTGCCTGACAAGCACAAGGTTCTGAGTTCAATCTCTGGTACTATGAGAAAAAAAAAATGTTTCTTCTGGAAAGAGAATTCCAGTGATTTAAAATGTTTCTTCTGGGACCATAGAGGTAGCTCAATAGAATAAGCATTTGCCTGACAAGTACAAGGTTCTGAGTTCAATCTCCGATACTATGAGAAAAAAAAAAAGTTTCTTCTGTCAAGAGAATTCAAGGCAATTACACTAGATCAGTGAACTTTATACTAAATGCACATTTAGCTTAGAAAGGAGAATGAGAAGGTGAGTTTTTGATGGCCCTGACAGAGAAAACTATGCTGTATCAGTAGCTACAAGTGACAAGTTGACTTCAGATGGTGACTCAGGGGCCATGACTTTACTTGTCAATGCACAGAGTTTTGAACTAGAATGCTTTCCATTTTAATATTCCTTGAAATATAAACAGGAGACAAAGTGCATAACCATGCACATCCTCTTTAATTTAAATGTAAAATGATATACATTTAATTTGTATCTATGTATGTACAAATGCATGCATGCATAAACATGAGTATGTATTCATTTATATACATATATAAATGTTAATATGTACAAAGATATGTTGATATACTGATTTCTGATACAATTCTGTAAGCCTCCATTTTATGACTAAATTTTGACTAAGAATACTATCTCTGCATCAATCAGAACTATTTTGAGGAGATCAGATATAGATAAAAGCATGTGAACATTAAAGGAGCACATATAAAGAAGAGAAATTTTATGTATGCTTTGGACAATATCTATTTACATGAGTCCTGTGATTTTATGAAGAGGGAGAATTGGGATAGGGATGTTCAGACCCACAAATGATTTATTTTGACAACTATGGGCTCCCCTGTGCTGCCGATTCTAAGAATACACAGAAACCATGTATAAAGATAATTCTAAGCCATGGGCAAGAGTCGCTGGAAGGCACCATAATTCTTCAGCATAGTAGTTCTGGATCTGGAAGAAGAGTTTAGGTTACTCAGGATCTAGGGCGAGGGTGTGTGCTTGTTTCCCAAGCAATATAATGATATGTGGCCCAAGAAACAAATGGAAGTTTTGTGTTGATTTTAGAATTTTTTTCTGAGAAGTCTTTATTTGAAGATTTATTGTTCCTCTGGAGCAGGTTTATCCAAGCACCAGGGGCAGATACTTCTATAAATAAGCAAGCAGATAAACTCATCTATTATTGTGCTGCTGTGCTTAATTTTCCATTATGCGTATTTCAAGAATATATCAAAAGAAATCTATGTAATGGCAAGTTTTAAAAAGTAATGAATTTCTTAAAGGGATAGGAGTACAAGGAAACAAGTTTGAAATGACGTCTTTAAAAAGACAGGAAATGGCATGCTAAGGTAGAAGGTATCCTGAACTCCACACCAAAAAGACAGGTCATGCTCTGATATGCAGCCATAGAGCAAAAATGTTGTACACGCCTTCCTTGGGGACCTTGATTCTTTTGTTAAACAGAAATGTGAAGAGACGGTTATCCCTGGAGAAGAGGTGGTACACATTCATGGCACATTAGCCCCTGACATTTTCCCACTTCAAATCTTAAGCAATTTATTGTAGCAGATGAATTTTCATCTTATTGGCAAATAATGATTTCAGAGTAGTATACAAACCTTTTAAAATTATTTTTTAAAAAAATTGTGATGAGATACATGTATCAGAACATTTACTATCATAACCACTGTAAATGGCAGAATTCAGTGGCATTGAGTCTGTTCACACTATTTTGAACTTTTTTCCTTTGTGCTACTCTAGAATTCTTTTCATCTTACAAAACCAGAACTCTGTACTTAGTCAACAATAACTCCCCTTTCCTTTCTCTCTTCATATCTGGAAACCACCACTCTACTTTCTGTCTTTGTAAATTTGATTCCTTAGTTCCTTTACATTAGTGTAATCATGTGTTACTTGCCCTTTTATGACTGACTTATTTCATTTAGCATAAAGTTTTCAAGGTCTGGCCTCATTGTTGCTGGTATTATTGAACATTGAGTCAGTAGAGTTCTTCTAAGTAGGGCCTGTCTCCACCAAGCTCTGTGGAGTCTGCAGCTGGTCGCTTTTTATGTAGTTAGCCCTCTGGACTTGTGGGTTCCACATACATGGAGTGAACTAATCATAGATCAAAATATTCATAATATGTGAACATATATATATATATATATATATGTATATTCTTTAATGTCATTATACCTTAAACTTTCTTGTCATTATCCTTTAAGCAACACAGAATAACAATGATAATAATTACTTACATAGCATTTTCACTTACATGAAGCCAGTGTCAGAATTTCTTTCCTTTCTGAGGCTGAATAATATTTTATTACACCCACAAACTACATTTTGTTTATCCATTCATATCTGTTGAAGAATGCATGATGCTTTCACCTTTGGGCTGCTGTGAATAATACTCTTATATGAATACAAACACACAAAGCACCTTTTTGAGACCAGGGTTTCAGTTCTGTGGGAGATTACTGAGACATACTTGCTTGTTTCTACCAAAAGTGCACGAGGACTGCAATTTCTTTGCATCCTCACCACAATATATTTATTTGTTTGTGTATTTTTTTTTGTAGTGGTCATTTTAATGGGTGTAAGTTGGTATTTCGTTATGGTTTCAGCTGCATTTTTCCAAAAGCCAGTGACTTTGAGTGTCATAGCCAAGGGCCATTTGCATATCATCTGAAGAGAAATATCTTTTCCCCATCTTTGATTGATATTTGTTGTTTGTAAGAAGTATCTTGATAATTTAATAATATTCATGAAACTCATCAAAACCGACTGAAGAGATGTTAAGGTTCTTGAAATATTTGAAAATTTATATACATGTGTGAAGCAAGGCTATGTGCTACATTGACCAACTGTCTCAGAAGCACATACCTTCTATATTATTCTAAATCTCTATTGTGGAATGGGAAGAATTTTAAGTTTTCTTAAGTAGTGTTGCTTTATAGTTTCCCCACTTTTACTTTAACCATGGATGGTAGATGAGCTTCATTAGATACCAAGATAAGCAGCTGATTCTGTAATGGGGAGATTTAATCACTTTTTAAATTCACCTAAAACCTTTTTCTTATCTCCCTTTCCCTTGATTCCTCTCACATATCTCCCTCACCTCTCCTCTTCCCTGTGCTCTTGAAGAGACCACCACAAGCAGGCGAGAGTGATGGTATCTCCTGGGCACAGGCATCTGAGAAGCATGTGGGGGGTAAGGCCCGCAAAGGGCAGCTTTGTGAATGGAATGCATGAGAAGAACTTTACACTGCAGAGAGCAGTCACACACAATGCTTTTTTCTTTTCTTGTTTTTTTTTTAGGACAGGGTCGATAGTGTCTATAGGGTCTCACTACATAGGCTGTACTCATACTGATTCTCCCATTGTCAGCATCCCAAGCTCTGGGATTATGGGCACGTGCCACCATGCCCAATCTCCACTGCTGTCTCAGCATGCACACCAGATCAAACCCTGGCCACTGTGCTCTGTCTAAGCAGGTGCTTTAGTCCACTGAGCTATCAGGCTCGCCCTACAAAGTTTTTAAATTCTGATTTTTCCATCTTAATGTCAGTTTTTGAAATTGACATTTCTGAAAGCAATGACTATCTTGGTGTGTCATGCTACATTAAAGAGTAAGACACTTTTTCGGAAAATATGATTCTATAGAGAGAAAATGGAGAACCTAAGTGAGAGTGATTAGCTAGGAGGGCTGGTGAGCACCTCAGGGGTAGGGTGCCAGCCACCTCTTGGTGGGCACTTAGCTAGGATCTAATGTGGCAATGATATGCTCACACCAGTTGGTGATTTTTAGGAGGACATAATAAAGCAGGGTTGTATGTCCTTAAGGACTGTCAACAGGTGAATGTATAGAGAAGATATGGTATTTTATACAATGGGATACTATTCTCCTACAAAGAATAAACTCGAGACATTTATAGGTAAATGGATGCACCTTCAAGTCATATTCAGAAACATGCTGCATTGTTTTTCTGGGGTAAGAAACTGAAAGTGTAAATAAAACACAAAATATATAACAGCTCTTCAGAAATGGAAAAAGTTCAAATGAGAAGGGGAAAAAAGGAGGGGGGAGAAAAAAGTAAGTGAAAAAAGAGAAAAGGCAAAAGTGGAAGCAAAGCGTTTGTAAATAATGAGAGGAAGGGGGGCTGAACTAAAGGAAAAGAAATTAAAAAAAAGAAAAATTAGTATATATCACTTAGGGCTGGTGAGATAGCTCAGCAGACTAAGTGCCTGTTTTGGCAAGCACAGGGATCAGGGTTGGATCCGGTCCCCACGGCTCGACAGCTCCTCCCCGCCAAGCTCCGCCCCTGGGACGTGTTGAGCCATTGATGGAGTTTGGCTGTAGTGGCTCACATCTGTAAGCCCAGCACTGGGGAGGCTGAATACAGGAGGATCACGATGAGTCCAAGCTGCATGGCCAGACCTTGTACCAAAGAAAGAAAGAAAGAAAGAAAGAAAGAAAGAAAGAAAGAAAGAAAGAAAGAAAGAAAGAAGGAAAGAAGGAAAGAAAGAAAGAAAGAAAGAAAGAAAGAAAGAAAGAAAGAAAGAAAGAAAGAAAGAGATAGCATGTACAGGTACAACTTTCCTATGATAAATGTTATCATTATATATACCTAAAACGTACTAACAAAGTGAAGAAAAAATAAAGATGAATTGTATTGGTGACTGGTTGGACTGTTGGTGGTGTCTACAGAAGGCACCGTTTTCTGTGAGAGAACTGGCATCTTGCTGTAGGTTTCCCAGAGCAGAGCCTGAGAAGGGGATTTGGGGATGAGCCTTTTATTTGGGAAAGTTCCATGCTGAGTACCTGTGCACAGGCGAGAAATGGACTCGGGCAATCAGCCGAATCTTCCCACAAAGTGGGTAGCTCCTGGCGTAAGAATTCCGGCCAGGGTGCCTGGGCTACAAGGACCTGGTGTGTGGCTGGGTACTGGCTGCCCCTGCTGCAGTGACCTGCCTGCTTCAGACCCTTCTATTCTCTCCCTGTTGCAGCTTAAGTGTCCTCAGGACTGTCAGGATCATCACCACAAAGCGTTACTGTTTTTATGATTAATTTCAAGAATCTCTGAGTTCTATAGGAAATTAGACCTATCTATTTATCAGTCAAAAACATTTGTGAATGGGTGGGGAGATAGCTCAGGGGCGTAAGCACTTTCCTGGCATGTGCAAAGTTCTGAGTTTGATCCTTGGTACTGCAAAAAAAAAAAAAAAATTCATTAAGAATATCTATTTCTAGATATACGTAAAAAGCACATCTCTGGTGATCAAAGTGTATATTTATTGGGTAATGTTAAATTCAAATGTAGCAATATTTCCTAACAATATACCCCACACAATGGAGAAAGAACTTAATAACCTTGCAAGCATATTGTTCTCCAAAGAGCTAAAAACTACGTATCTGATACAGAGGTGGCAAGCAAGAGCTGAGAATGAGAAGTGACCTGGGGCTTAGTGGCAGTAAACTGAGACAAAAGGCTTCACGTCACCTTATTCCTCTCTAAGTCATTCCATCGCTTCTGTTTTCTCTTTCCTCCTTTTTCTTATTTCCTAGAGACTAATGACAATAAGCCCATACAATTTTTATGGATTTAACAATTTGGTGGCATTATGTGCACATTCATGTTGGTTCTACTTAGCCTCACGAAGCTGGCTGAATCTACTCTTTCCCTGTCAGAACACAGACTCAGAGGTTAAAAGAGCTCCCTAAGATCACACTGCGAGGAATTCTGATTCCAAATCCAGTGTTTCCTCCTGTGCTAGGCCCTGATTCTGGACTCTCCTTTCCTTTTTCAGCTCTTGGTGAAGACAGAAGGTGTTCAGTCTCATATCTAGATTACTTACCTACGTGCTGCATCTTTTCTAAGTTGTCATGGTATTGGTACCACGTGATTTTTCCCTCTCTAACTGCATTAGTTATAACTTCATTAGTGTTATTGGTCCTAAATACCCATCAGTCTCACAAATTCCAACACTCAGTGCAGGGTTAATCTTCCTCTAAAGGCTGTGAATACTCCCTCACTGGTTTATGTTGAGTGCTTAATAATAAACATTAGCTTTTATTTGATGTTGCTCAGAATTTCTACACTTCTTAAAAGGATTTCAAGCATCCTCATTTGCCAAGGGATAAAGAACTACCAAACAAAATAAAAAAAAAATTACTTTTCACTGCCTCCCATGATGCACTCCTCACAGGCTGGGGAATTGCTACAACCGCCAGCTCAGGGAGTGCATGCAGGCTAGAGCTGGCCTTGCTGTGCTGAGCTCTGTGTTTTCTTCTCTGAAAGGAAGAGGGCAAGGGGTGGCCTATCTGCGCACACAGTGCGATGGGCTGTACTGTAAGAAGTGAAGGAGGGAAGCTTTAGATGACCCATCTCAAAATCATAACAACAGGGCCACTGTTAGAGCTCCTAACTGTCTTCCACCAATGAGGAATAATCAGATTCCCTTGGTCGTGTGGAGTCACTGTGACATGTGGGAGCATGCCAGCATGTTTATATTCTGTTAGGTTCTGTTATTTTCAGTTTGAGGAATTGTCTTCTTTTTCTGTTGTAGATTTTTTTTTTAAATCAGTCATTTACCTACTTCCCAAGTCAAAACTATGTAAGAAGTTATGGCTAAGTAAGTCTTGTTCCCACGCCTGCTCCTTTCCCTTCTTTCCTCCCTCCTTTCTTCTATGTCTTAGATTAATTTTTCTCTTGTTTATTTTTTACAAACAAAGGCAAGTGCGCCTATTGATGCACAGCCCATTCACCAACTCTTAAAATCAGCTGTCTGTAAATATACTCCATTTTATGCTTCTCTTGGTATGATAGATATGTCCCAGAAGTTGCTATCTCTTTCTGTGTGTCATTTTTCATAGTTTTTCTTTTCATGTAGTATCACAGTCTAGTTAAGTGTCTTCTGAAAATTTGCACTATTATGGTCTTTGGCGAGTACACGGAATGTTAGAATGCACACATCACAACACATATTTTCAAACATGTATTTACGACAGCTCTTGGGATAGGGATTTATAGGTCAAAAGGGGAATGCATTTTGCTCTCTGCCATTCAGTTTCCTCCCATTGGGTTTCATTTTGTGGTCCCCACTAGCACTGCGTGAAAAGGCTGTTCTCCCTGCGGAGGCCAAACTTTATTGATGTTATCTTATCTGCTCTTCAATGTCAATTTACTTGCATTTGTGTTTTATAAAATTGAGTTCTGGTTTCCGTAAAGGCTGCAAATCATTGTGCACTGTGAGCATTCAGTGGCAACGGGTCCTCCCAGGTGTCACAAGGATGGGTGACTCTGCCTCAGACTGAGACTTTGCTTTCAGGGTGCTGAGGATTTCAGGTCAAGACTGAGAGAACAATAGACTTAGTTGGGCAAATCGAGTTTTCTAACTTTTCTTGATCCTCCCAATCTCTGGGTAGCCTTACTTAAATTCACTTAAAATGATTCCAAAAATTTTAAGTCCATATTCATCAGAAACAAAAAGCTTTTATAAAATGCAACCACTAATTTACTTGAATCTACTTTCCTCAAATTTAAGATTTTCAATGATCTATAGTTTATTTTAGCAACAGAGTTTGAGGGGGAGACTTTGGAAATGGCAATGACAATAGATTCTAAAAGGTGCTTTTGGATTTTCAGAATTGTTGAAATCTAAAAAATTAATGTGTTTTGGAGTCAAGGTGCTGTGGTTTCATTAAAAATAGGGAAATAATGATACTTTTAAATTCTAATCATGAATTACATAATAATGTCCTAATTACAGTTCTCTTTTCTTTTTTTTTTGTATTTTTGAGACAGGGTCTTGTTATGCAGTTGAGGCTGGCCTTGAGCTCACTTTTGTAGCCCAGGCTGGTCTCGAACTCACACTGATCCTCCTGCCTCAGCCTCCCGAGTGCTGGGATTACAGGCGTGTGCCACCACGCCCCGCTACAGTTCTCTTTTCATTGGATTGGTTTTTTCTGACTTGCGTATCTGTTATCAGAGACATTGTTCTTATTTCTACAGACCTGATCTTTTACTGTTCTGGCATGTGTATGTGCTTAAGGAGTAATTTTGTCTATTTGGTGAGGTACTTCCTTGAAAAAGTCAAAAAGGCAAGGGACACTTATGCTTACACTTAAATATAAAATCTGATGCTCTGTTTAGCTGATCTTTCATGGCTTTACTTTTTAGAGCAGTTTTAGCTTCATAGCAAGTTTGAATGGCACATACAGAGATCGTCCCTGTGCTCCCACCCCCATGCAGACAGCCAGGCCCCATGATCACGGCCTCCCCCATGGGATGCATCATTGTATCGCCCAGAGTTTGCAGTTTACATTGGGGTTCAATCTTGCCTCACATTTCTTAAGCCCAAAAACTGAACCCATAATTAAGTTCAAACCTTAGAACAGTAAGAATATTAATTCAATTTTATGTGAACATTAGAACCAGTCATGAACGGAATCATTAAAATCTCATATGTCATATTTTTCCAAGTCCCATTGATAACCAAACAAAGGAATTTTGTTCACAGTTTTATATTCCCTAAACTTTTCCTTCATATCATGTTTTTGAAAACAGCTTCATTGAGGCACACTTTTCTTTTTTTTTGTATCAAAATCTATTCTATTCAAGTGAGTATTTTTTCTGGGCAAATTTACTAAGAGCTATAACTACTGCAATAAGTCAGTTTTCAACAATTTTCATTATACCAGTAAGATGCTCACAGCTATCTGCAATAAATCTCAAACCCGACCTTATGTGACATTGCTCTACTCTATAGATTTCATAAAAAGTCATAAAGTCATGTGTGCTGTCTTGTATCATCACCGAGCATATCACTTTCAAGGTTCATCCATGTTTCAGAATTTGCTGGTCACTTGCTCCTTTTTATTATTAAATGATATTCTAGTGCCAGAACATGTTTTACACTGTTTATTTACCAGTTGATGGACATTTAGGTTGTTTCCAGCTTTGGGACGCTATGAATAATACTGCTATAAATATTTGCATGCAAATCTTCGTGTGGGTCAGTGCTTTCCATTTCTCACAAGTAGATACCTGGAAGTGGAATTGTTGGGTTGTATGGTAATTTATGTGCTTATGTATGTTTTAATGGAAACTTCTGAACTATTTTCCAAAGTAGCTTCTGCATCTTGTGTTGATATTTTACTGTCAGAAGAAAATGATTTGACATAAGCCTTAGTCATTTGTAAGATTTATTCCATGTGCATTGCATACCTTCCTTATGTCTGTGTAATGTACATAAATGACACAAACATTATCTTCACAAGTTTTAGTCTGTTGGAGAAGCAGCAGATAACTAAATTCAATGAGAGAATTACTATAAGGAAAACCCATTCCTGATACTGGGACAATTAGGGGGCACCAGTGACAGGATGGGGCAAGCAGGAAAAAGATCTGGAGAAGGTTTCATCCAGAGGGGGTTCTGGAAACTTACTTAAAGAGTGAGGCAGGAAGGAGCAATTTGCCAGGCAGCAGCAGACAGCCTTCCCTGTTCATACTCTGAAATGCTGTTATACTCACCGACATCACTTTTCCTGTACAGTTTGTGTCTCCAGGTCAAGTGTATTGTCTCTGTGTCTCTAGGGAGCAGAGATCTCTGGTTTGTTCATGGTTGTATTCCACATATTTGGTGCAGTACCTCATGTGAAGAGGGTCCTTTGTTGAACAAACGAGAGCCCCAAAGACGACTGACAGCAGAGTGTTCCAGGGGACTAGAAATACAGATGATGCAAGACAGGAGAGACGGTCAGCACCTTTACTTTTTCACATTTCCCTCTAACATTTTAACACTAAGGATTTTGCCAAAGATAGGAACTTAGTGCTACCAAGTGACAAGAAGCTCACAGGTTGCTCCACAAGGTAGAAAAAGTCAGAGATGCAGGGGAAGATGTGCCTGGGCTGAAATGTGGAGAGGAAGATTTCTGAGGGCACGGTCTGATCCTGGAACATCATGTGGTGAAGGGAAAAGTAGAGTTGTCTCAGAATTTAAGAGTAGATGGGGCAAGACAGTTTTGCACAAGGTCAAGGGATAATGTCATGCTTCTGCAAAAGAACAAGCCTTATACTGCGTTGGGCTTCAGAGGGATATTTGCAGGTACTAAAGCTCAACTTTCAAGTAACATTTTAGAAAGTTAAGGACCATGAAATGGGTGAGATTCTCTTCAAGTTGGTTATTTTTATAAAATGTAATAGGCGACAAGGAATCAGTAAGGACTAGGGGGAGGAGAAGGAGAAAAGAAGACTGTCATGCCTTTAGCATTTTCCCACGGTGATTGTCATATTGGAGTCATTTTTGCAAGTCAAATAAGCAAGCATTTTTGGCACAGTTGTCTGTAGCTTTAAATGCAGCTTGAATATCTTCAGAAAAAGGAAAAAAAAATTCTGCTTATGAAGGGAAAATTAATTGAGGAATCCCTGAGCGGGTTATGGTCAAATTTATTTGGGATCTTGTTTAACGCAATCGTAGTCATTTCAGGTATGAAGAAGTGGAATCTATCCATATGATGGTTTACAGTATGCCTTTTATATTGATTTACTTTTAAGTAGATAAAAATATGAGTACATGTATATCGTGCTTTTTGAGTGATTTTTGTATTGCCATTTGAGATAGACTTCTTGTACTGAAAATAAATCATTGGGAAGCTAAAAATCTCCTAAATCATGTGTCAATTCCCATTTAGCTCTATGGAAAGAATTGTGTTTTTAAAAAATACTTTGTGTTGATTTTTGGTGAGTATAGGTGAGGGAGGTGGGAAAGGGTTGGATGGTAGCATTAATTAGGTCTTGATCACAACAGGCCTTCTGCTAAGGCACTCAGAATTTATCCAAGTGCAATGGGAAATCATTTAGGGTTTTAACTAGAGAAGTAACATGAGGAATACCCATGATGCTAAGATTTGCTGTGACTATGACTTTGGCACTCAGTCGGATGGAGAGAAAGAAGGAGAATAGTTTGAGACGTGTGCAATAATTCAAAAAATTTTGGTGATGATCTGATGGAGTTGGACGATCATAGGTGCATTAATGGCGTGTGACAGATGAACCAAAGATACAACTTCGTGTTTATCTGCCTGAATTACAGTAAGCATATCGCTATAGGCCATTTTCAACAGCAACATACCACACCCCAGATGAATTAGAAAGGAAAAGGGTTTATTTGGCCGATAGTCCTGGAGGCCCAAGGTCATAGTGCTGGTATCTGCTAATTTCTGGTGAGGACCACGTACTTCCCACTTCTCGGAAGACAAGCGGAAAGGAAAGGGTTTGAACCAAAAGGTGCTAGACGTATGGGTGCCTTCCTTTCTTAATGACTACTCTGATCCAAAGTTCAAGGAGTGATAGCTCATAAGGAAAGAACTTTTCTGAGTGACTCAGGTCACTCATTTAAAGGCCTCCATATTGTATTTATTTATTTATTTATTTATTTATTTTGTCTTTTTGAGACAGGGTCTCACTATGCAGTTGAGGCTGGCCTTGAGCTCACTTTTGTAGCCCAGGCTGGTCTCGAACTTGCACTGATCCTCCTGCCTCAGCCTCCCAAGTGCTGGGATTACAGTGTATTTAGCATTGTCATGTTGGGTACAAAGCCTCAACATAAGGTTTAGTGGAGACAGGTGGGCCGGGAGAGTGCCCCTCAGAATCTGTTCTTTGGTATCTGGATAGAAGTAGTGTTTTTCTTTTTATTTTTTTTTTTGAGAGAGCAGGACAGAAAGGAGCAGGCAGAAGGGCTGTATAAGGGAGTATGATGATAGGTTTGGGTTTTTGTCACTCTTGGGGCGCCTTGGAATACCATGTGAACAGTGTACTAGACAGTGCGGATCTGGGCAGGAGCTCCAGGGCTGAAGTGCAGTTGGAGAAATAGGTTTTGGAAATGAGTATGAGATGATGCAGGCAGCCATGTGGTGTACCGTTCACCCACAGAGAGCACTTGGATGAGAAGAGAGCCAGGTTTGTGGACAGAACTTGGGAACTCTGATCTAAGAAACAAACAGGTGGAGAAGACCCCATGAGAGAAAAAGGAAAACAGAAAGGAAAACAGGGCAACAGAAATGTGTTGTGAGAAAACCAAGATAGAAGGGCATGTTAGGGAGAAAGTCGTGGTCGTACCAGTTACTGGAGTTCAATGAAATGAAGACTAGAGGTGGGTCAGTGAGGTAGCTCAGTGGACTAGGTGCCTGCTTAGGCAAGCACAAGGGACTGGGGTTTGATACTGACATCACATGCCATGCTGGCCCTGTCCCTGGGTGTGTTCAGTAGGCCATGGAGACCAGGCGTGGGGGTTCATGCTTGTAGTCCCAGTGCTGGGGAGACTGAAAGTAGGAGGATCACTATGAGTCTCAGCTGTGTAGTGACACTCTGTACCAATTCCATAAAAAATTAAAAAAACAAAAACAAAAACAAAAACAAACAAATGAGAAATGAAACGAAAACAGGAGTTAGCAGTGTGCAAGTCATGGGGATGAATGATATCTACGCTTTTCTGCAAGTGAAATAGTGAGTATAAATCATTTTTTTCCATGCCAGTTATGAGAATTTTAACAAAAATACTTTAGTATAACCTTATTATACTATCGTAACATAAAACCAACTAATTTAAATGTTCCCATGTTGTACAGCCATCTCCTTTCTCGCGGTCTCAAATGTTTTCATCATGCCAAAACATGCCTTGAGCAGCTGTGTCCCACCCATCACTCCGAAGTGCCAAACTGTGTTCTGTCTTCTTGGGTTTTGTAGGTTGGCTGCTTGAAAGAAATAGAACTAGGTACTATATGAGCTTTTGTGTGTGATTTGCTTCATGTAGCATCAAAGTTTTCAGTTTCGTGTATGTAGTATGAACACTTCATTTTTGTATGCAGAAATAATTTTCCATTGCATGATATATGAGAATTTGTTTATCCATCACCTCTTGATGGTCTTTTCAATCTGTTAGCTATTGTGAGTAGTACTTCTGTGACCACATGTGCATACGTATTTGCAAAGGTACTATCCCCACTGTTGAAACTTCTGAATAAATCTCTAGGAATGGAATGCAAGGTAGATAACAGTTTTTGAAAATATAATTCTGCCTGGGGGCCTGGCAGGATGGCTCAGTGGTCTAAAGCGCCTGCTTAGGGAAGTTTAGGCGGCTTCAGGGACTGCGGTTTGATCCCTGCCACCACATGCTGTGCCAGCCCTGCCCTCAGGGCAGGCTGAGCAGGCCATAAAAACAAACAAGCAAACAAACAAACAAACAAACAAAAGTTCTGAAACAAGAAAAAATAAAATTAAAAAAATAATTCTGTCTGACACCGAGAACCTACAAAAAATACGATGTGTCATATAAAATATTAAGTCATACATTTTATATTTTCTGAATAATCTGCATTCCCTTTTGTGGTATAATTGAGAAAACACCTTGTGGTAACTAACCAGCCTATCAGTAGATTAATTTCATGTATATATGAAATAAATCTGACTATATATGGCTGTGTATATAAATTTGAACATGTATATATATGTGTACAAATATGTATACTCAGTGATATATACAATGTATAAAAATATATAAAATATATTAATGTATATTACAGTATATATATACATATATATATATATATATATATATATATATATATATATGAAACGTCTGCCAGGATAACATTTTGATTTATGAGAGGGAGGCAATGAAGGCAAAGAAGTGAATAACTGAATGACTTCAGTCATGTAAGAGATGGAGAATGGAACTATGGCTGAAATGTCTCACAGTCTGATTCTTTTGAAATCTGAAGTAAGGCCTCTAGTTGGCAATCAGAAAAGGAGGCAGAATGATGAATTGAACCAAGAGCATCTGTGGAACTTTCCATAGCTATCTAACTTTAAAAATTAAGATTCTGTTTTCAAACATTCTCTCAGGCTTTCACAGAAAGCAAAATGGCCAATCAATGGCCGTGACTTGTCCCAAAGGCTGACACGAACAACAGTTCTACAAAGTACTGCCTATGGTCCCAAACTTAATCCTGAGGGGATTTGACCCTGGAAGATACAAAAAAAAAAAAAAAAAATTAATGTTTTGTTATACAGGTCTTGCTTCAACTTGCTCTTGACCACCCAGCAGGAAAAAAAAAATGCTTAATTACAATGCATGAAACACAGAGCTAGATTGGTGAGACGAGCTTTAGGAGGCTTAGATTCAATAGCCTCCAACATCACAAGCTTCACTGGTGGCCCACTGCAATTGCAGAACATTTGACTGTATATGTACCTGCTTCCTCTTAGTCCAAAGAGAAGTATATTCTTT
>PVJA010033345.1:0-23251 GCA_004027025.1 Myocastor coypus | reverse complement strand
AAATAAATAAATAAATAAAATAAAAAATTCTTAAAAAAAAAAATTACAGGGGCCCGGCGGGATGGCTCAGTGGTCTAAAGCGCCTCCTTGGGGAAGCTTGGGCGGCTTCAGGGACCGAGGTTCGATCCCTGGCACCACATGCTGCGCCCACCCTGCCCTGGTGGCGGGCTGAGCCGGCCATAAAAATGAGTGAATAAACAAATAAAGGTTCAGGGGCTGGGGAGATAGCTCCGAGGCACAAGTACCTGCTGGGCAAGTGCAAGGTCGTGAGTTTGAACCCTGGTCCCACCAAAAAAAAAACAAATAAAGGTTCTGAAACAAGAAATAAATAAATTAAAAAAAATAATAAAAAAACAAAATAAAATAAATATTATAAATGTCTCAAAATATACACAAAGTAAATTGAATAATAAATGTGTAATCTTTAATGGAGTGTCTCACTATATTTATTTATTTATTTTATTTTATTTTATTTTATTTTATTTTTTTTTTTGTCTTTTTGAGACAAGGTCTCACTATGCAGTTCAGGCTGGCCTTGAGCTCACTTTGGTAGCCCAGGCTGGTCTCGAACTTGTACCGATCCTCCTGCCTAAGCCTCCTGAGTGCTGGGATTTGGACTGTCTCATTTTACACTTGATCTTAGCCAAAAGGCCGAGAAGCGATGGACTGTCTCACTTTAAAGTGAAAATTATCTCTTTTTTTTGGTACAAAAATCTAACTCAGGATGTCTCACTTGAGGGGGAGGTGCTATGGTGCTGAGCTATATCCCAGGCCCAACATTTAATTTTTAAAATAAATTACAAAACATTTCTCCATTTTTGAAATCTTTATTGCCTAGCATTTAAAACATATATCTAAGTAGGTACAAGAGGCATCAAAAGATGAAGTAAATATTTAATAATAAAAATGATGTTCCAACGAAAGACACATTACCAAGAACAGTGCGATAAGTGTGTTCAAAATGGGAGTATTTTGTATAGTTTGAGGTAGATAAATAAGAATGTCTTTTATTGTAATACATTTTTTAAAGTCATCATGTTTTTGATCAACCTTTGTTAAGCATGGCAATTACTCATGGCAATTTTGTGCCAACAAAAATGTTCTGTAGCACTTGTAATTTTTACTGTTTTAATTCTAGTTTGTACACATTTTTTTAGGATTTTTTATTTTTATTTTATTTTCTTATTTCAGAACTTTTGTTTGTTTGTTTATTTATTTATTTTTATGGCCGGCTCAGCCTGCCCTGAGGGCAGGGCTGGTGCAGCATGTGGTGCCAGGGATCAAACCTCAGTCCCTGCAGCCGCCTAAGCTTTCCTAAGCAGGTGCTTTAGACCACTGAGGCATCCTGCCAGGCCCCTGTACACTTTTTAAAATAAATAAGTATATATATTATGGCATATTCCATCCACCTTATTTACTAAATCTGGCACCATGCACCTTCTGGCTCTTTTCCAAAGTTCAAAATGACCATGGAACATAAAATTGAATCAATTTAGGACATCAGAACAGGCATGGCAGCTAAACTAATGACATTCATAAAAGAACACCTCCAGAACTGTTTCTGGAAGTGTTGAGAATGATGGGACAAATGCAGCACACTTCATGCTGAGAGGAGAGTAGCAATATTTCTTATTGGAATACATTTTTAAAATTTATTCACCATAGATTTTAATCATATGTCATAGATCATTTAAAAGAAAAACATTAAAGGGACTTCTATGTTCTTATGGGGAAATTAATTTATAACGAATATGCAGTTGGAGAGAGCAGACTTTGGTCATATATCACACTATCGACCAAACTTGTGCAATTTGAGAATGCAATCTGACAACAAGAAAGAGGTATCTTAAAGAAGCAGCCAAATTCCCAGGATGACAGACTGAAACAGATATGTTACCCCACGCTTACTAAGTACTATTCATTTTCCCCTCTAGGATTTGCTAGCTGCAAATGAGCAGTCTCCTTTCCTCATGGGCCCCTCACTCTGGTGGAATAAATACAATACATCCACTACACAAGTACATCTATGTCACTATGAAAAAATACTCACAAATAAAGTGGGAATAGACTCAGGGAGAAAATGTAACATTTTTTGCTCAGATGTAAAGATGCAAAGTTTAAAAATAAAAATTAAAGAGTAGAGCATAAAGCAGGCCAACTGGAAACCTACCTGTCATAGAGAATTTTATCTTAAAAAAGGAAAACAAACCCACACCTCTCTCTATTCTAGCCTGGTGGTGCCTTTAATATATACATATTGTAGTTACATTCTTTGCAGTAACTAATACTTCTGACAAATAAATATCCTAGTCCAATGTGCCACAGCAGCCACCTGAAAAAAGACAAGGAGAACTGGCCCTATAGAAAATTTCAATACAATTTTATTTTAGAACTCTTGGTATGCCTAGTGATACAGGGGGCCACAAACAGCAACGTGACTGCCTAAATGCCTTACCTTTGGCCAGCATCCTGCCTAGTCCCCCAGGGACAGTACGCCTCAACAATAGTGACCATATGAGCATAATGTTAGAATCTTCAGGTCAGGAGATTTTCTGACTTGTGGGTCAGACTGCAGCAGAGGTCTTAAAGTTATGAGAGTAAGTCACACTCACCTACTACTATTAGCTTAGAGTTTTTAAGCTTTATGTACGAGGTACTTCATAAAATGACATATAGTCTCTCAGTTTTCAACTCTTAAATCTAGTTTCTAATAAATGAGAATAGTCCCACTGACTATTATAGAGATTAAATAAATACATAAGTTTTTTTATGTATACACATAATGATAGCTAACATTTACTGGGACAAAAGGTTACTCATAACCTTTTTGCTGTCACCACTTTACAGAAGATAACTGAAGATCTCACACCTAGCTTTAGAGGGATGATAAAAACACAACTGGAGCCAAGAAATCCAGAATCCAGAATGGCTTACCCCCCCATCTCCAAAAGATAATTGTTAAGAATCAATGAAATGTTCAAGGAGTGTATAGTCTGGGTTTATACTGTGAATTAATTCACCTACCAAATATTTGTTGAGCATTGCAGTAGACTACTTACTCCCTGTGCCTCAAGTTTAAAGTTCACTCAGAACCTCAGAATGTGACCTTTTCTTGTTTGGAAATAGAGTGTTTGCATATGTAATTAAGTAGAATTATACTGCCATAGGGTGGGCTTTAAAATCGAAGAGTGTATCATCATAAGGTAGGAAAGGACACACAGAAACGTCAAGGGAGCAGTGTGAGGTGTCTAGAAGCCAAGAAACACTGGATAAACACCAGAGTGACATCTGCTGCAAGCCCGGAGGTGACACGAATCCCTCCCTCCCTCCCTTCCTCCCCACATCCTTCCCTCTCTCCTTCCCTCCCTACCTCCCTCTCCAAACGTTTTGTGCATTTTATTTAATAAATTTGGGCCATAAAAACTATCTCTTTCAGAGCCGGGCGTGGTGGCGCACGCCTGTAGTCCCAGCACTCGGGAGGCTGAGGCAGGAGGATTGGTGCGAGTTCGAGACCAGCCTGGGCTACAAAAGTGAGCTCAAGGCCAGCCTCAACTGCATAGTGAGACCCTGTCTCAAAAAGACAAAAAAAAAAAAAAAAAAACTATCTCTTTCATAAACTGTGTTCATGTAGCTCAGCCTAAAGTTTGCTAAGAAGTTTGTTTTCATAATCTCCTTTTTTTTTTAAGATTTTTTTATTTTATTTATTTTTTTTCTTGTTTCAGAACCTTTATTTGTTTATTCACTCATTTTTATGGCTGGCTCAGCCCATCCTGAGGGCAGGGCTGGCACAGCATGTGGTGCCAGGGATTGAACCGTGGTCCCTGAAGCCACCCAAGCTTTCCCAAGCAGGTGCTTTTTGACCACTGAGCCATCCCGCCAGGCCCCCATAATCTCCTTTTGAAGTTTTCAATTATCTTCTCTTTTTAATGTTAGGATTATACCTAAACAGATCATTGGCAAGAGGTGGTTAATACCTCCACTTACAGAAATCCAGGAGGGATAAACAGTGATTATGGCCATTGACTAAAGAATTTTAAGAAATTCAAAAAGGCCACATTTCCTGGAGCAGGTAAACTCCCACACATCATTGGAGAATTATCTAATAGCTTATCGTGCTTGAAGGAATTCGGCATTTGAAGTTGCTGAGGCAGGAAGTGGAGGACTTTGTTTCTCCTTCAGGGCCATCAGAAGGAGTGAACTGGTCATTGCCTTGATTTTGGACTTCTGGACATCTGAACTGTGAGAAAAATAAATGTCTGTTGTTTCATTATTATTTTTTTTTTTTAATGTATTTGGTTGTTACAAGGTCTCACTACACAGCTCCAACTCATAGTGGTCCTTCTATTTTTAGCCTCCCCAGGGCTGGGATTACAGGCATATGCCATTATGCCTGGACTCTGTGGCTAGCCCAGATTGCCCCGGGGTGGGGCTGGTGCAGCATGTAGTGACAGGGATCAAACCTCGGTCCCTGACCTTATCTAAGCTTGCCTAAGAAGGAGTTTTAGTCTGCCTAGCTATCTCGCCAGCTTGTTATTTTAAACCACTTTATATGGTTGTCTCAGTTACTCTTCTCATTGCTGGGACAAACACCCAACACCCAAAATAAAAGATGGAAAGGTTTATTTAGCTCACAGTTAGTGGAGGTTTTAGTCCATGCTCAGCTGGCTCCAAAGCAGGTGGGGACACAGAGCAGCCCTCCATAGCAGTGGCAAAGAGCAAGAGCAAAGGGAGTGGCAGCAGCTCAGGCAGCTGACTAGACCTCTCCCCTTCTTATATTGTAATGCAAATTATGCACCCCAGAGCCAGGGTGTAGCATTCACTCTTGCAATCCTAGTCTTGGATTGTCTTAGTTACTTTTTACTCTTTGCTGGGACAAATACCCAACACTCAAGATGAAGGAAGGAAAGGTTTATTAGCTCACAGTTACTAGAGGTTTCAGTCCGTATTTGGCTGGCCCAAGGCTGAGTGGAACAAGGCAGAGAGCATTCACTTCATGGCGGCAGAACAACAACAATCAGGACAGAGGCAACCGACCAAACAGCAGAGAGCAACAGCATGAGTCTCTCTCTGTCTCTCTTTATATTACATTCAGGCTCTCTGCCTTAGCCTATCAGCCTCAGGCCACACCCATAGTTTCAGCACTACTCAGACCATAATCCCAACAATAGTAAAACACGTAATCCCAGTGGATCATCATTTAAGTCTCAAACTCTAGAAGTCCCCATCCATGATTACATGAGCCTTTGGGGGAACACTAGACATAAACCATAACATGGATCAAGATTCAATCACAAACTCCAGAAGCCACCCCATGACTGCATAAGGCTTTGGGAAGACAACTAGGCAAATACCATAACAATGGAATTTATTATAGCAGCCTTAGGAAGGTAATACCACCATCTATTATTTGGTACAGTTCCCCACTCTATGGTTACAGCAATGAACAAAACCTACATTCCTCTGTCTTTTACATTCTATGTCCAGGGAGCTGGGTAAAAAGCAAATATATATTATAAAGGCAGGGACTCTAGTACAATGACACAGAAGGTATTACAAAACAAAGGATGACCAGATGGAGGGGGTGAGACAAAGTTAAACTCTCACCAACAGTATCTGTTCTAGTCAGGGTTTTACCAGAGGAACAGATATAATACAAGGAACAGATATAATACAGAATGTGCCAGTCCAAGTCAGATGGGGACGTGTGCTGAAAGGGTCTGCATACTGCCAACTGAAGGATTCAGTCCCAAGGCTTTTATACTCCCTTCAGTGTTCCATCCTTACCAGTCTCTACTGGTCTTAACTGGTTTCTACTGATTACTAACAGTCTCTAACAGTCAGCCGTCGTGTCTGAAAAGGAAAGCAGAAGAATCTTCTATGGAAAGCTAAAGGGTCCAAACTAGAAGCTGAGGAGTCTGTGCAGGAAGCCAAGAGATAAAGTCCAAATTGTGTTATTCTGGCGCAGGGCCCTCGGGGCTCACGGTGTGAAACAGCCAGGCAATGCAGCCAAATTGATAGAATGTATCGACCACCAGGCATCCCGCCAAGTTGACACAATGTATCAACCACTACAATATCTTACTCAACTGAATTTGGATGTGGAATTTCATGCTGTACATGAATTTTTCACAGGTTAGATGTATACCTCATTCCTGATATAAAAGAAAATATAGCAAAAATAACTCTGTAGACAACAGACCTGAACTTGCTCAGTACAGCTTCTAAAAATATGTAAAAATGGCTTCTCGGAATGTTGATTGTTCTTGTCTTTTAGTTAGCAATAAATGCACCTTGGGAAAACCTCATTGGCTATGATACTCCCACGGCACTGAGCTTTGTCTTTTAAAAGCTCCTGGAGAGCAAACGGTCTGCCAGTTCCTCCCTGCACTCCCAATTTCACATCTCTTCCAGGAGGAAGTAGCCAGCTCTCTGTCTCATCCTTGTTGCCTGAGGATCTCCACTCTCATCAGCCCTAATACCCAAGGCTGGGGTGGCCTAATTGCTGCCATTTAATTTCAGCATTTTCCACCAACCAAGAGACAAGCACTGTCTTGTGTCAACTCCAGCCTAAAGCTTAGGCTCTGCCCTACTTTCCGATGCACAAGGACGTGCACACACTAGCAGCTGGAAGAGCCGTGGGGTTCCTCGCAGCTGTTGGGCACCTTCTGTCTGCCTTTACTGCTGACAAACGGAAATGTTGGCTTCTGCTGCAACCCTAGCGTCCCTGACTCAGCACTCAACGAATCTTTCATTTCTCTCTAGATCAGAGCACTTTCAGCTATTTTAGTGATTTTTATTATTTTTTTTAATTTTTAATTTTTTTTTTTTATTTATTATTTTTATTCTTGTTTGAGAACCTTTCTTTATTCACTCATTTTTATGGCTGGCTCAACCCACCCCGAGGGCAGGGCTGGCACAGCATGTGGTGCCGGGGATCGAACCGCGGTCCCTGAAGCCGCCCAAGCTTCCCCAAGCCGGCGCTTCAGACCACTGAGCCATCCCGCCAGGCCCCAGTGATTTT
The DNA here is from genome assembly GCA_004027025.1 of Myocastor coypus. Classification (NCBI taxonomy): domain Eukaryota; kingdom Metazoa; phylum Chordata; class Mammalia; order Rodentia; family Myocastoridae; genus Myocastor; species Myocastor coypus. The sequence goes on along the minus strand of PVJA010033345.1, from coordinate 16,230 downwards.
TATTATTAAAGACTGAATGGGGTCTGATATGTTCTTGAACAGTGTAGTAAAAAGAAGAAAGATAAAAGAAGCCTTTACTAACTTCAAAGACACAGAGGATTGGGGGCAGATGGGAAAATACTCTGACCTGAGCCAAAGAAAGCTGAGGCTTTTATGGACTTTGGTAAGGAGTTGATTGTGTTCTCTCCTGTGTGTGCAGGAAAGGTGAGAGGAAACTGTATCTAGGGCTGAAGTGGAGAAGGAAGAGAAAATGGCCATTGGGAAGATAAGCTGTTGTTTTCAGGGCTTCAGCCATGTTAGATGACCACCATAATAATTTAGCAGTTTATACTGGGGCCAGAACCTATCGTTCCTGTCTTTAAGTTGTTATGAAGGGCAACATGTCTCTTAAACTGCTTCCTGCTGCATGGGGGTGTTATGGTTTGTATCTAGTTGCTTCTCCCAAAGCCTCATGTAAATCATGGAGTGGTCAATCATGTGGCTGGAGGAGCAATGAGTGGCCTGAGGGGCGGGGCTAGAGGACCAGGGCAGGGCCAGAGGGGCTGCGCCAGAGAGGTGTAAACTGTTAATCTGCAGTCCCTTGCCTCTGATTTTGCTCAAGAAGGCACTTCAGACAACTGAGCTAACCAACCAGCTCCATAGTGTCCTTTATTACTGCACTTAAAAAGTATCAAGGAGGGCCTTGGGCAGCAGTATTGTTCATAGTCTTAGATGGGGGCCCCAAGTGTCACAGCCAAAAACTGGCACTTGTGCAGTTAACTTTTGTGTCTATCATGGAAGGCACAGAAAGTCAGGTTAAGTAAGTTTTGCTGTGGGGTTTGAGGGTTGAGATCTCTCTTTTTAGCTTGGAATGACTACCAGGAACAGATAGGGATATAAAATAGGAATTAATAACTATTATATTTTTAGAAGAATCTGGGCCTATGTTAGTATATTTAGTTTGGAGCAATATACTTGATTACTAGAATTTTCTCTGAGTATTAAGTACCTTTGAACATAAAGTTCAATCAGAGAACTGTTATTTCTTACAACCATGCACATTCTAGTAGTTAAATCCATGTAGGATGTTAATGGATGATAGTCATACTTTGACAAAGATCATTTGACATCAATAGTCATACACACTTGTGTAGCACAACAGTCATAATAGATGATGAAGTCTCCATTTTGTTTAGGCATCTCTTGCTGTTGTGGTTCATGTCTAGTTGTTCCCCCAAAGACTCATGAGTCAGGAGGACGGGGACTTCTAGAGTTTGAGGCTTGATCCATGATCCCAGGGATTATGGGTTTTAATACTGATGGGATTATGGGTCTAAGTACTTCCAGGATTATGGGTGTAGCCTAAGGCAGAGGCAGAGGTGGAGAGCCTGAATGTAATATAGAGACTGAGAGACAGACTTGAGCTGTTGCTGCTGCTCTGTTGCCCTGATTGATTGGCTGCCTCTGCCACCATTTTGTTGCTGTTCCACCGCCATGAACCGGATGCTCTCTGCTCTGTTCCACTCAGCCTTGGGCCAGCCTAACATGGACTGAAACCTCCAGTAACTGTGAGCTAATAAACCTTTCTTCCTTCATTTTGAGTTCTGGGTATTTGTTCCAGCAATCATAGAAGAGTAACTAAGACACTTGGCATACACATAGGATACGTATCATGTAAGTTTTAGTTATAAGATTATCATTTGACTGATGACTTAATGTTGGATTGACACCAACCTCTTATAATAAATATCTGCAGCATAAGATAAAGGCATGAATATATTTAATGTATCAATAGCCACTTTTATGAGAAAACCTTATTTTAATTTTCTTGAACTTTATCTTTCAACCAATGACCAAATTATTGGGGGCTCTCAAAGGCTGGCCAGCCCCCTATCTACCAATCAAGAATCTTATCCAATAATCTCTTCCCATTTTAATCATTTTTATTTAATTATAAACTAATTTTGATATCATTTAGACCAGCTGGAAAAGCATGCTTTAAAGCATAAATACAAAAAAATAAATAAATAAATAAATAAATAAATAAAGTGTAAATACAAAGCAGAGCAGCTGTCTACAGAATGACATATAAACCCAAACATAGAGAACACAAATGAACATCTTCAGAAAACCAGAGTGTATTCAAGATATAGTCCTGGTCAGGTTAAATAATGATTACCTTTTTAAGTTTGTAATTATGAAAGAACTGTTGTAGGTTAATTAGCAGAGATCTGTTAGAAAAATTTGAAAAACTGAGGCTGGCCAAATACCTCAGCTGATTAAAGCACCTGCAAGCAGGTGCAGTGGCCAGGTGTTTGATCCCCAGGCCTGCTGTGCTGGCCCTGCCCCTGGGGCGTGCTGAGATGGCAACTGAGACTGTGCATGGTGGTGTGCTCCTGTAATCCCAGCTCTTGGGAGGCTGAAACAAAGTGGATCACTACGAGTCTGATCTAGTAGTGAGACCCTGAACACCCTGTAGATCCTCCCTCCCCCCGAAAAGTAAAAAGCTTGTTTATAGTTAATGTTTTAAGTCTAATATAGTGTATCAGGTTTGAGTAGGAGCAAGCAAATTGAGGAGAATATGAAGATTAGGCACAGAACAATAGAAGAGCACTGACAGCTCCTGACAAGTGCTGGATTTGCAGGCTGGCAAGAGGGTATCTTAAGGTATCTCAGAATCTCTTCTTTGTGGCTATAACAGGACACCACCTGCTGAGGGGGCCCAGGGGAGGACCAGGGCGAGGAGAGGAGGAGGTGAGCAGCAGGAAAGGGCAGTGTTTGCTCAGTGGGATGTTATTCTACCTTTAGCTTGATAGTGAGGGAGAAGCTTATGCTATTGGGGAAAAATGTTTTGTTAGTTGTGGAATGCACTTTGTACCAAAGTGAGAAACTTAGAGGAATAAAGAGACTGTGGCTGCAAGCTGGGAAGGTGCTACAAGGAATGTAGGGTCACTAGGCACTGGCAAATGAGAGAAAGGTAGGGGAGAGGGAACAGAGTAAAGTATCTCCTCAGTCCGTAAAAGCTGAAAGGTCAAAAGGTGAAACAGCATCTGTGGCAGCAGGCAGCTCTGCAGCACCAAGTATAGGGGAATCTGACCTGAAAGGTGGCTGGGCAGGTTGTGGGTATGGGGGAGGAGGGAACGCCTTTAGAGCAAATGAAGGCTTATAAGGGATATATGGCCATTTGCCATTGTGGTAGCAAAAATTTTAAACAGTTAAAAGTTTTTTCCCTTAGGGGTCAGCTGCCATTGTGGAGTTTATACTGTGGCCAAGCTGACTGGCAGTAAAAGGTTAACTTTTTGGTTTTATGACTCACCAGAGGGACCTGAGATTATGAAGGAGGCGTCCCAATGGGGTGTTTTAGAGGGGCAGGAATATTTCCCATAGTGATCAAACTAAGGAGAGCCAAAGAATAAAGCAAAGCCTGAGACCACTGTTAGAGAAAGTTATCACTTTTTAACTTGGGTGGATATGAGAGGGCCAACTCCTATGTATAATCATCATCACCAAGAAACCCAGGGGGCATAAAAGTCCAGGTGGACTGTTGATTGGGGGGATGGCTCAACGTGAGCTGATTTTTGAGATGAAGGAAGCAAACGAGTAAGGCCCCACAGATGAGTTCTGGACTCACCTGTGAGTTGAGACTGGTTGATGTTGGATGCAGGCTAGCAATGGTAGGCGGCAGAGGCAGAAGTGGAAAGTGGTTTGGTGAGGGAGCTCAAAACCGGGGCAGGGGATGCCCTGGGAGCTTTAGAACTCACCATCCAAGTCATGTACCGAATGAGTTTTTTCTCGGCAGTGCAATAGGAGAAAGGAAAGATAAAAGAAGCCTTTATTAACTCCAAAGACAGAGCGAGGATGAGGGGAAGATGGGAAAATTCTCTGACCTGAAATGACAAAAACTGAAGCTTTTATGGATTTCTAACAGGGGTGGAATTTGAGGGGCAGTTTCAATTACATGTAAAGAGCTGATTGGGGCCTCTCCTGTGTGTGGGAAAGGTGAGAGGAAATTGTATTTAGCACTAAAATGTTTAAGAATGAGGCAATGGTCATTGGGAAGATAAACTGTTTTAAGGGATTCAGCTATGTTAGATGACCTTCGTAATTTAGCATTTTATACTAGGGCCAAAGCCTCTCAGGGTCCAAATCCTCCAAGGCCTGAAGCTCAGAAAATCATCTTTGGCAATGAGCTGAACCCTCAATACGTGACCCTTCTTTCTGCTGCTACAATAATCTGGTCTGGTTCTTAGCGGTTTATCTAGAGCAGTGGTTCTCAACCTTTCTAATGCCATGACCCCACAATACAGTTCATGTTGCAGTGACCCCAAACCAAAAAAATAATTTTGGTAGCTACTTCAAAACTGTAATTTTGCTACAGTTGTGATTTTCCAATGGCTTTAGGTGACCCGTGTTTTGGTCATTCGACCCCTGCCAGGGTCATGACCCACAGGTTGAGAACAGCTGATCTAGAGGGACCCACAAAATAGATTATACATGGTGACAGCAGAAGCTTTTATTGTAGCAGGCACCTAAGGAGAAAAAAAGTTCTTAGAAGGGAAATGGAACACTTTTTCTTTCTCCATACTGAGTTCTTTAAAACTCCAACAGGTTGCTGGGCATGGTGATGCACACCTGTAATCTCAGTACTCAGGAGGTTGAGGCAGGAGGACTGCCACTATTTCAAGGCCAGTGGGGGCTACATAGTTAAGTTCAAGACCAATCTAAACTACATGGTGAGACCTTGTCTCAGAAAAATAAAATTCTTGTAAGTCACCTTTAAACAGATACACCTATATTTAAAGTGAACATTTATAGCCTAACAGACATCTCTACAAAAGGCAAATTCTACCAAGTTGTTTCAATGAAGTTACTTTGGCAATTTCAGTAACAATTTCACCTATTTATAATTGTTTAAAGTTAATTTAGGTGTGAAGAGGGAAAGTGAAGCAAAAATAATAGGTATTCATACAAGCTTCTAATTTATAGCTCTGTTATATACCTATAGATCTTATTTTTATGGTTAAAGGTACAAAATTCAAAGTTTCAATCTGTCAGATTCTAAATTGTGCTTGATTCTATTGCTATGGCTAATTATTCTACTTTATTTTATTTATTTATTTATTTATTTATTTATTTATTTATTGGTCTTTTTGAGACAGGGTCTCACTATGCAGTTCAGGCTGGCCTTGAGCTCACTTTGGTAGCCCAGGCTGGTCTCGAACTCGCACTGATCTTCCCGCCTCAGCCTCCCAAGTGCTAGGATTATAGGCATGCGCCACCACGCCCGGCTTCTACTTTATTTTAAAAAATTTTTATTATCTTTTTTTGCATACGAAGTGTTTTTCCTTGGTATAGTGGTTCTACTATTTGCTCATATGAAATCAGGATTAACTCTAAAAATGTAAATTGAGAAAGAGGGGAAACAAACAGATTAGAACAAAAACATAGGTAAAAGACAAAAAAACAAAAGGAATGGAAAACAAAACACAAATCAGAAAAAAAAGAAGAAAAATAAATAAATTAAAAAAAGACCACACACACAAAAGAATAGGTGTTCATAGACCTGAACGTTTAAAGTGAAAAATCTTAAAGACGTCAATATAAATTCCAGAAATTTCAAACAGAAAGCTAAAACCTTTTACATTATGTACAGTGTAATGAAATATGTTAGTTGTACTGCTTAGGTCACAAATAGGAAACTAAGACCATCACATTCATAGTTTTATCCATACCATTTTTACCTATTTGGTAACCGGTAACTTTATTTCTTTGTCTCAAACTAAAGCATAAACAATAATTTGCAGCACCTCCTCTCAAGGTAAGTTAAATAAGTAGACAACATTTGGCCGCACTTAACTTTTTAAAAAATTTTTATTAGTCCAGTTCATGGTAGCTAATATGGCCCACCTGCTGTGATGTGTTCATGGCACACCCTAGTTCTCACACTCTGCCCCTTCTCACCTGCTCCAACTTTTGGTCCCTTTCCAATTTGACAAAGTTCTATTTGCTTTTTGTTTTGTTTTGTTTTTAATCCCTTTTCTCTCCCTTCTGTCCAGCTATTCATCTTCTTACCATTTGAAAAAGATCACTCTACTTCCTATTATCTCTTATGATATCTAAGATTGCATGTCTGATTTGCTTCATTCAATATTATGGCCTCAAGGTACATCCATCTACCTATGAATACAAGCTTCCTCTTCATAGCAGAGCAGCATAGTACTTTATTATGTACTAAGTACCAATTTTGTCTATCCATTTATCTGTGGATGGACATATGCATTTCCAAAACTTAGCTATTAGAAACTGTGCTGCTATAAACTTAGGTATGCATGTTATCACTATAATGTGATGACTAATTTCTCCAGGAAGATACCCAGAATAACTGGTTGAATGGCATTTCTATTTTTACTTTGAAGAATCTCCCTACTGACTTCCATAGTGACTGTACTAGTGTACATTTCTACCAACAGTACAGAAAGTTTCCTTTTTCCCCATAGCCTTAGCAGTATTTCTTATTATCTGGTCTCTTAATGATGGTCACTTTCTGGAGTAAGATAGAACCTCAATGTTGTTTTAACTTTTGTCTCTCTAGGGGTCAGCAATGTTCATCAGTTTTTCATGTGTCCACTGGCCATTTGTACTTTCTCCTCTGAGAAGTGCCTGTCCTTGCTCTTGTTCCTTTCCTTGTGTACAGCTTATTATGCCGCAGTTTCTTCAGCATGTCCATGCTGATCACCCAGGGGAAGTCACAGGTCACAGGACTATACCAACTCCAGCCTGGAGAACCTCCTGACTCATCCACCATCCTGATTTTACCCTTCCCATTTTTACTGGCCCTTATCTCCTTACAATCTTATGAAACTAAGCTCCTCTAAAACCAAAGTACTGACTCTTTAGCCTCCAGCACCAGCCCTTGGGCTTTCCAGCACAAAGCCTTCTGGGGCAGATTCCCTGGCCTTCTCATAGACTATTATGGGGCACTGCCATGGACTCTGGGCCCACAGCTCAATTTTTCAGGTCTCTAACATATATTTGAAGACTTGATGAATGATTAGCTATGACTTTGGTTATTTTAAGCTCTGAGTTATGCAAACAAAAAACAATCAACAATTCAGTTTATCATTCATTTAATCTCCTTCCTCTGCTCACTAAATTCCTCCCCATGATGTGTGTGTGGGGGGGGAGAAAATTGCCCAACTGGTATAAATTTGGCTTCAGGTTTATTTGATCAGTTAACATTCTGATATACATGAAAATGGATTACCACAGAAATCCTTGGTCATTCATATTTTAGATTCATGTTGGTCTGAGCAGGTCATATCTTGAATATATGGACTGATTTAGAGCTTGCAATATACCAACACAGTAACTACACTATTAAGAAAGCTATTTTGGGGGCTGGGGAGATAGCTCCGAGGCACAAGTGCCTGCTGGGCAAGTGCAAGGTCGTGAGTTCGAACCCTGGTCCCAGAAAAAAAAAAAAAAAGAAAGCTATTTTTAAAAAGCCTCCAAATCAAAACATAAATGCAATAAATGAATGTTCTTTATTTTTTGTTAAGAATTATTTATTTATTTATTTATTTTCTTGTTTCAGAACCTTTGTTTGTTTATTCACTCATTTTTACGACTGGCTCAGACTGCCCCGAGGGCAGGGCTGGCACAGCATGTGGTGCCGGGGATTGAACCACGGTCCCTGAAGCCCAAAGCCGCCCAAGCTTTCCCAAGCAGGCACTTTAGACCACTGACCATCCTACTGGGCCCCTGAATGTTCTTTAATTCTGCACACCTACTAACATTTAATTTAAAAGAATGACAAAAATTTTTCAGTTTAAGGCAACAAATTTTATAGTCTTCCTTTGGATTCCTGTATTTTTAATACACTTATACCACTTCTCAGTTGGATAGTTTTTTGTTATCAATTACTGAGTTTTGTATTAAATACATACTAAGATTTTATATAGTGATACTAATCCCCAACTTAAAATTACAGGCTGCTGGATCTTTTAAATAATAACAAATACTCTAATTAGAAAGTTGATATGAAAGTTTTAATGAAAATATTAACCATACAAAAATTAAATAGCAAAACTACTTAAAAATGACTTAATAATTCCAACAGAACTGGCTTACTGATATTCACTGATTTGTTTTTATAAGAATTACTTCTGGCTACAATTTACCTAAGATTGTGGTAAAGAAAAATGTGCATCATTTCCATATATAAACCCTGTGCTCAGCACATATTGCTCATAAATATTAGTTTTTCTTTTATTATTATCTTTAAAAGATACATATAAGTTTTACAAAACATGCCAACTTCAGCTGAAAGCTATTTGCACAGAAAAAAACTTAGCCTGGCATTTGTTGAGGAATACAGTGAAAGTTTTCAATGATTAATAATTCCTCACCAACTTCTAAAACCTATTAAAGCTTCATTTTACAATTTAACAGATCTTTTAAAGAACTGCTTTTTTTAAATACAAAGTTACATGATCACAAAGAGCACTAAATAACTGAAACACTGAGAAATTTTTCACTTACTACACATATGGCTCAGTTTCACCTGAATTTTAAAAAACCCAAAAAAGTTTGCTTGAAATACTCAATGAAATAACTAAGTTAATACAAAGAAGCACAATGAATGACAAACATGTAATTGTCACTAGCTAAGCCAGAGGTTCTCAACCTGTGGGTCGTGACCCCAGTGGGGGTTGAACGACCAAAACACAGGGGTCACCTAAAGCCATTGGAAAATACATAATGCTTATCAGGCATTTACATTCCAAACCATAACTGTAGCAAAATTACAGTTTTGAAGTAGCCACCAAAATTATTTTTTGGTTTGAGGTCACCGCAACATGAGGAACTATATTGCAAGGTCATGGCATTATAAAGGTTGAGAACCACTGAGCTAAGCCTTATGAAACACTTCATAACTTCAGTCATGCTTTTACTTGAAACTATGTTATACTCCCTTTTCTAGAATACTAAATAAGACAAAGCTTAATATTCTGTACTTCTAACAAGAGCTGGAGAATACAGACATGAATGAATATCATGTTCTATAATAGGCATTGTCTAACATCCCAAACTCAACAACTTAACTAAATTCAATCTGAGGTATATTAAAAGATGATACATTTTATTTAATTTGCACCACCTGTGATGTACCATGCAAATACTACCACTATAATTCCACACACTGGAAGAAAATAATATCTGTATTTTTGCCAAAATGATAGCTCAATTGCCACTTCATCTCTTTTTCTGTTCTTCTTCCGACGACCCTTCAATCTGTTTTCAAAAGCTTCCCGTTCAGCCTAAATCGAAAGTTTAACATTTATTAAATTCAATATATATTTATTTTAAACTTTCCATTTGAGTTAAAATAAATCAGTTTGGAAAATTTCAATAGTAATGGTGTAAATATTTTAATTTGAGCACATCTATCTCCAGTACTGACTGTATTCAACAAATTCAGAATTAATTTAGAGAAACAGAAGAGGGACTGGGGAGTGACAACACAGATTACTTAAGATTATAGGCCTAACTATAAAAATGAATAGTGGAAACAGCTGATTGAATTGAGGCCTTATAAAATACGAACATCAGTTTTATACTTCAACACTATCATATTCCAGTATCAGCTCCTTGAAAGTGCTAAGACATGCCCAATGAGAAAGGAAACTTATAACTCAAGAAAGAAATTACAACTCAAGAAATAAAATAAGTACTAGTGCTTTTAGGGAAGAAATTCAAAAGAATGAGAACAAAGTTGCCAGGATTCAAATCTTCTCTATATAATATATATATATATATATTAAAATTCTTCAAGAAATAAAAAAGATGCTTTATGTTTTAATACAAAAGCTAAAGAACTAAAAACTAGTTCTAAGAAAGGATAAATGGGTTAGAGTCATTATCAAATGTGTATTTTCATCCTACTACTAAGTATTAAACTTTTACATACTATGGTAATGTATTATGATACACTATAGTACATAGTTATTCACTAAAACATGAGTCGTTAACTAAAACGAGTCTGCAAATGTTTATATAATGGAAATGTCAGCTTCAGCTCACACATTCATTTACCACAAATGAAAAAGACCTAACAATATACTTCACTTACTATAAAGTAGCATTCTTCCATGAGCAAAACAACCCAAACTATTCCCACGTGGTTGTTATAGAAAGAAGAACATCAAACTAGCTTAAAAGCAGCCAAGGTTGAGGACCACTGACAGTAAAACAAATGATGCTGAAATGATGACCCACAGACTGTAAGTAAACACTAGGTTCTAGGTATTCTTCTGAAAGTCAGTAAGCAGGAATATATTTAAGATTTTCATCACAAACTGGTGTTAGGGATAACAATCTTTAATAATTTAATCACCCAGGATTCCAACCAGTTATTAGCTTTTGTAATTATGGGGATATTGAGCAAAATTAACTTTATAGACTAATAAAACATCAGAGATCATCTTGGCTGATCTTTCTTGGCCACACAAATTGTTCTAATGTCTTCTTGCTCCAATTTTTATAAGTTTTAATCCTCTCAGTCATAAAAATGGTTAATTTAGTTTATAAGTATAAAGCATCTTAGGGTACAATTACCAAGTGATTAATCACACATGATATTATTAAGTGAAGCCACTCTTTGGAGTAAACAGTAGTTGAGCAAACAGAGGATACCAGAAACATACTTGTCCTCTAGGTTATAACAAAGAATGGAATATACAGGATCTAATGGGAACATAGGAAAAACATTATTGAAATAAATATATTTTTTACAAGCTAGAAAATCTCAAATATTTAGTGAGTAAAGCCATGGGTTCCAACAGATGCCTTACAATGATGACATGATACTGTTTCTATTCCTCCTCCACCAAAAGGACTTAAAGTTCTTAGGGTTAAATAGTGAATGAAATTAGCAAAGAAGTAAATTGAAAAAATATACAATACTTCAGAATATGCAAGATCTATGCCTTCTTAGAGTCTTGGCATACCTGAAGTGTATACATGGTTCATTTTTGTGTTATAAGAACTAAGTTATATTCAGTTCACATTAGAATTGAACACCTCTTTGTATCTGGCATTTATCTTGTTTGCACAAAGTAGCAATGAAGGCAACAGACACAAATATAAGAAACAAATTATTTTCATCAGTTACCTGTTGTCTTCGTTTTTCCTCTTCAAGAGCAGCTTTGGCTTCTGCTTCTTTTATCTGTTTATATGCATTTAAAAACAAATTAAAATTTTAATTATCAAATTTTGTAAAGAAATAAATTAGTACCTTCTCCCCATTAACCTATATCAAATTTTTTTTTTTTTTTTAATTTTATTTATTTTCTTGTTTCAGAACTTTTTTGTTTTATTTTTATGGCCGGCTCAGCCCGCCCCGAGGGCAGGGCTGGCGCAGCATGTGGTGCCGGGGATCAAACCGTGGTCCTTGCAGCCGCCTGCAGGTGCTTTAGACCACTGAGCCATCCCACCAGGCCCATACCTATATCAAATTTTGGAAGTCTCATTACAAACTGTTTAAAGATGATTTAGGCCGAGAAGTTTTACAGACACACTCTAATAGATTCAGAGTAGTAGTGAAAGGAATATTATTCCTTAAATATATATTTCCTCTTAACTGTATTAGATACCAGATCACAATTTATTTTTAAATTCTAAATTTCTTTCTTAAATTATCACATCAGGAATCCATAATCAAATACTAAGTATTACAATGCCCTAAAGCTTAAATTGACCATTTTCCAAATACTGTATCTGGCAGGGGATCCTTAGTTTTAACAAAATCAAGAGCTTATTCATGGATGGAGTTGACAAAAGAAAACAATAACATAAACAATATTCCAAACTCCTTCCTTTGCATTCTTTTAATCTAATTTCCAGGAAACTTTTGCTAACATGAAAACAAATGACTGTGGCCCAGAACAAACACACTACTGAAGGACATAAACTTAGGTACATAATAGACAAAAGCATTCCCTGCATTCAAAATAAACTCATTAAAACTTGGCTTTTAGACTTAAAACATGAGATTTCAAATTAGTTTTAATAAAGTATACAAGTAAATGCACAAAATAAGTAAATAAATACCATTAACACACTGAAAAAAATACTTAAGACATTACCTCAGATGCTTTCCGCTTCATTTCCTTGCATGTCATATCACATTCTATAGAAACCTGATTTTCACGTACTTTACTGCACTGCAATTCCTACAGGTAATGGAAAGTTACAATTCGAAATGATCTTTCCTCATAAGTGTATGACATAAAAACTTATCTGTTTATGGTTATAAATATTTACATATTTATAATCATTTAATGGTGTTAATAGTGATAAACATTAAATAACTTGATTCAAATAGTGATTCCTCCTTTATTTTCTCATAATTTAAAAAGTGAATAGAAGTAGTTAAAATAACCCATGTAATAATTATTCACTAGGTACCACTAGCAACTTGGCACATGTTAATTTTATTTTTTTCTTTACCACTTTTTGTTACTCTTCTAACGTCAAGGGAATAAAATGTTACACAACAGTTCTACCACACAGTTTTCTAGGATAATAGAAATGTTCCAAATCTGCACTAGCTAGAAGAGCAGTATTAAGTACATATGAACTTTTTTTTTTTTTGTCTTTTTGAGACAGGGTCTTGCTATGCAGTTGAGGCTGGCCTTGAGCTCACTTTTGTAGCCCAGGCTGGTCTTGAACTCGCACCAATCCTCCTGCCTCAGCCTCCCAAGTGCTGGGATTACAGGCGTGAGCTACCACGCCCAGCTACATATGAACTTTTGAAATGTGACTAATGTACCTGAGGAACCAACCAAATACTTAATGCATGAAATAGTATTAACATGAAATATGGTACTTCAAAGAGCAACATAAAACCAAGTTTCAAAGGAGTCTAGGGTCCCATTTGCCAATAGGAAAGTCAAAATCATAGCTGAAAAAATCCATGCTTTCCCCTCACATATTCTGTTCAACTATATAGGCTTTGCTTCCACTGTGCCTTCCAATCATTAGCCTTCACTTCTTTAGTCCTCATTACTGTTACTTATCTTATAATTAATTCTTTCCTAGTTTGAGTGTTATTTTATTCATGAGGCTATCCATGTGAGGTCTTTCAAAGGGAACATTTTCAAAGGATAATACTATTTTTTTTTTTTTTTTTTTGTCTTTTTGAGACAGGGTCTCACCATGCAGTTCAGCCTGGCCTTGAGCTCACTTTGGTAGCCCAGGCTGGTCTCGAACTCTCACCGATCCTCCTGCCTCAGCCTCCCTAGTGCTGGGATTACAGGTGTGCGCCACCACGCCCGGCACAAAGGATAATACTATTGGCAGAAAAAGTTTAATTCCAAACCACTTCTTAAATTATGAAACAGACTTTATCATCAAAATATGTTGCTCCTTCAGAGACCTCAAATCTAAAGCATACTGATTCTCTAACTATGGAGCTTGATTCCAACAGAAAATAAACTTTAATGGCCAAACTGACAAAAATGTAATTTCCAAAGCTGATTACTTATTTGTTTGTTTGTTTGAGATAGGGTCTTGCTATGCAGTTCAGGCTGGCCTTGAGCTCACTTTTGTAGCCCAGGCTCCTTTGAACTCACACCAATCCTCTTTCCTCAGCCACCCAAGTGCTGGGATTATAGGCATGTGCCACTTTTTAAAGCTAAGCATTTACTGAAATACACAGGATCTTTTTAATTATAAAAAAGAGATTCTAAAAAGACTTGAACTCAGAAGACAAAAAACAAAAGAAGTAAACCCAAAAGAACATATCAAATAGGCCAAGCAAAACAAAACAAGAATTTACACAGAAAAAATAATTTCAGTTGTTTAGAATACGTACCTTTTTTATTCTTTTACAAGGACATCTAAGTTTAACTTTCTGGTTGCAATTAAAGGGACATTCACCAGGATGACACATCTCTTTACATCTATGACCACAAGGAAGCTAAAATAAAACCAAAATGAAGCAACTTCATATTTACATTGTGGTAGTATGTCCCACCCTCCTACACCCCAACAATGATCTTAAGAAAGATTCCATCAAACAGTCCAAATTATTATTATTATTTTTTTAAACAGTCCAAATTAATAATGGCTAATGAATAGGTTAATTTTCTAACATTCTTCTTTTTAATAATTTATAAAGAAATTTCAGGGCTGGGTATTGATATAGCTCAGCAGTAGTGCTTGCCTGGCAAGTGTAAGGTCATGAGTTCAATTCCCAGTACCCCTCAAAAACCTTCATGTTCTCTCCAGCTCCACTCCAATAGCTGATCTCAAAGCCACTCTTGCAGCTAGTTACAGCCATGCAATTATGTTCCAGTCAATGGAATGCATGCAAGCATGCCTGCACATGCTTCAAAATGTTACTTTGTGTGCTGAAATGTAGAAATTTGTAGCAATCATGAAAACCATGTGCCAAAGAACAGAGTTGCCAGCTGGAGTGCTGGAGGAGTAATATACAAAACACAGTACTAGGCCCTGAACACTGCTTAACCAGCTCAGTATTTACCCACATCAACACCTGGCATACAATGGTTATTGCAAGTCTTTGTGCTCCTTAACTTTACTCTTATAGTTCCTATAGTGCACGCAACCTCACTTCATAAAGAAACCAAAACATGTAGCACTGGCTTACTAGCTACCCTCTCTTCCCCTCAAATTATGACTCTATAGCTTCTTCTGTTTTCCTCAATTTCTGAGTTATATCTTGTCTAAAAGTAACTAACAACTCTAAGTCAACTTGAAATCAAATTTTTTTAAATTTTTATTTTATTTTATTTTTTCTTGTTTCAGAACTTTAGTTTGTTTGTTTACTTTTATGGCCAGCTCAGCCTACCCTGAGGGCAGGGCTGGCGCAGCATGTGGTGCCAGGGATCAAACTGTGGTCCCTGCACCTGCCCAAGCTTTTCTTTCTTTTTTTTATTCTTGTTTCAGAACTTTTGTTTGTTTATTTATTTTTATGGCTGGCTCAGCCTACCCTGAGGGCAGGGCTGGCGCAGCATGTGGTGCCGAGGATCGAACTGCGGTCCCTGAAACCACCCAAGCTTTCCTAAGCAGGCGCTTTAGACCACTGAGCCATCCTGCCGGGCCCTGCCCAAGCTTTTCTAAGCAGGCACTTTAGACCACTGAGCCATCCTGCTGGGCCAAACCCTATATCTTAAATTTTACTATAAGATATTTACTGCCTTCAGAGTGACACACTTCTATTACAAATTGATTATGTGGCTTGGCGGTTCTCAAATTATGTTCCTGGCCCAAAAGAATCATGATAATTCAAGAATACAAATACTGGGACCCATACTGCAAAATCAGAAACTATGGAATGAGACTCAGCAATCAGTTTTAACAAGCCCCTGAAGTGATTCTGGTACATATCAAAGTTCAAGAACCACTACTGAAACCTTACTAATGTCAACAGCCAAAACCAACTTCTGGATATAATGAAATTCATCTGTGCACTCCTACATCTTTCCAAACTATAAGTGTCTCTTGAATTATCTCATCCAACCTGTGCATTCATTTTTCAAGGAAGCCCAAGGATATTCTAGGAAGATGAAGGACTTCAGAATGACCTAAAAATTCTCATCATGAAAATGGGTAATAACAAAATATGAATTTTTAAAAGAACTACGGCTACTCATCTAGCCTTGCTCATTGTCACAATAGCATCACTACTTAATCATAGCGAAGGCAATGCTAAACTGTAAATCAAGAACTGAATAGTCATATTTCTACCTAAAAAAAAATATGAAGTTACTTAATCAGACTAAAAGTAAAACATTCTCAGCTGTTTATTATCTAGAATCTCCCTTAGGAAAAAAAAAATTTATTTTAACAGAAATTTTCAGGATTTGAAGAATTCAGAAAATTTAAGTTAAAATGTCCTGTGCTTTATTTTCATTATATAACTCAAGAGATTACTAAAATAACTATTTATCACTTGAAATGTTCTTTTTTTATTTTAGGGAAGGTCTATAGGGTGTTCAGGGTCTCACTACTAGATAGGACTTGTAGTGATGTGCCTGTTTACAACCTCCCAAGAGCTGGGATGACAGGCACATGCCACCATGCCCAGTCTCAATTGCCATTTCAGCATACCCCAGGGGCGGGGCCCAAATGGCAGGCCCGGGGACCAAGGCCCCAGTCCCTGCACTTGCAGGCGCTTTAATCCGATGAGCTATTTAGCCAGTCCAATCTTTTTTTTTTTTTTTT
>PVJA010033344.1:0-23337 GCA_004027025.1 Myocastor coypus | reverse complement strand
AAAGGTTCTGAAACAGAAAAATAAATAAATAAAATGTCATTATTATTTATCCTGAGCAATAGCACAAGTTGAAAAGTTGATGCATGTTCAAGAAAAATACACAGATGAAAAATACATAATGGCCAGGCAAGGTGGCGCATGCCTGTAATCCCAGCACTTGGAGGCTGAGGCAGGAGGATTGGTGCAAGTTCAAGACCAGCCTGGGCTACAAAAATGAGCTCAAGGCCAGCCTGAACTGCATAACGAGACCCTGTCTCAAAAAGACAAAAAAGAAAAGAAAAGAAAGAAAGAAATATACATAATGGCTGGAGGGGGGAGCTTAGGCATGCTGAGGATATGTTCTGTGTGGTAGGTTAAAGACTAGACCCCAAACATAGAGTCATCTCCCTATACCCTGAATTTTAAAATGTCACCTCAAATAGAAAATATCTGCACATGTGACTAAGTGGTAGAGAGATCATCCTGGATTAACTGGTTGGCTCTGGATGAAATCATATACTTTTTCTAAGCAAAAGGAAATTTGGAAATTTGGCTCACTTGGAGTAGAAGATGAAGCAGACAGAGCAAGATGCTGTCCTTGAAGAGTGCAGTGATGTGGCCACAAGCCAAAGCATGTGACAGCAACTAGAGGGGGGAAGAGGGAGGAACAATTCCCCTCTAGAACCTCCAGAGGGAGCAGGGCTCTGCTGACACCTTGGCTTTAGCCCAATGACACTGATTTTGGATTTCCGGTTTCCACAATTGTAAGAGAATAAGTTTCTGTTGTTTTAATTAATTAATTAATTAATTAATTTTTTCTTGTTTCAGAACCTTTATTTGTTTATTCACTCATTTTTATGGCCCGCTCAGCCTTCCCCAAGGGCAGGGCAGGCGCAGCATGTGGTGCTGGGGATTGAACCGTGGTCCCTGAAGCCGCCCAAGCTTTCCCAAGCAGGCGCTTTAGACCACTGAGCCATCCCGCCAGGCCCTTTCTGTTGTTTTAAAACACGACATTTGCATCGCTTCTCGGCCTTTTAGCTAAGATCACGTGTAAAACATGAAATTTGTAATGGCACCTTTGAGGAAACAATACATCCAAATCATTTAGATTAGGTAGAAGATATAGCTCAGTGGCACAGGTCGTGAGTTCAATTTCTAGTATCAAACAAGCAAGAGCATTTTAGATCCATATGGAGAACAACCACTGACTATGTTAATTTTCTCTTGGCATGGGACCTTCTGATATATATTCAGGCTATTCAGCATATATTCAGTGGAGTTTATTTATTTATTTATTTATTTATCTGCGCAGGATCTCACTACACAGCTCTGACTCATAGTGATCCTCCTGCCTCAGCCTCCTAAGTGCTGGGACTACAGATACGCGCCTCCACGCCTGGACTCCATCTCTGGCTCAGTGCGCCCAAGAGCAGGACCAGTGCGACAGGCAGGGCCAAGAATCGAGCCCTGGTCCCTTCGCTTCCTAAACAAGGGCTTAGTCCACTGAGCCATACCGCAGGCCCTTATTTTGTTTCTTAAACAGGGTCTCCTTTTGTAGTTCAGACTGGCCTTGAACTCGCAATCTTCTTGCCACAGCCTTCAGAATGCTGGGATTACAGGTGCACATCACCGTGCTCAGCTAAAGACTATGATTTTTATTTTATTATTATTTTTTATTTAATTTTTTTATTTTTTTCTTGTTTCAGAACCTTTTGTTTATTCACTCATTTTTATGGCCGGCTCAGCCCACCCCGAGGGCAGGGCTGGCGCAGCATGTGGTGCCGGGGATCGAACCGCGGTCCCTAAAGCCGCCCAAGCTTTCCCAAGCAGGCGCTTTAGACCACTGAGCCATCCTGCCGGGCCCCAAGACTATGATTTTTAACATATTTGTCCAGTGTCTGGGAAAGACTAGGTTGAGGGGCAGGTATGAGTAGAAACTCAGATCAGCAGCTCTCCCTGAACCCCAAGGGCTCACCTTGGGACCCGCCTGCACGTCCCCTTGTCTGTACACTCCCTCCCCAGAACCACGGTGGGGGAGACTGTTGGGAAAAGAAGGGATGGGAAAGTTACGAGAGGGCCAGTTTATTCCCGCTAGCAGTCTGGCCCAGTGCTGGGGATCCCTGGACAAGCGGCCTTTTCCCGTCTAGCCCCGCCCTGAGACGTGGGCAAAGTGAGGCTCCGCCCCTTCCTGGGAGCCAGATCAGCCCAGATTCCACCCCCAAGGATGCTCCGGGTGGGTGGGGGTACTGGGAGGGGGTCCAAGGTGAAAGGAGCGTTGGGAAAGGTCTTACCCTGGACCCTGTGCTCAGGGTTCCCAAGTTCACGCTTGCTTACTTTCTCGGGGGCTTCCATTCATTTGGGGCCAAACGAGAACAGCTGCCCACGCTCCCAGGCTGCTGTAGCTTTGAGGATGGAGGGTTTGGGGGAAGTCGCGCAGAAGCTGGGGAGATCAGAGGGATGAAGCAGCCCTGGGATGGAGAGGGGAGACGGACTTTTCCGCACCCAGCGGCGTCTTGTGTCTGGGCGAGGCTCCAGAAACTCTGGATTAAGCTTTGGTATCATCTCAAGTGACAGTCTGGGAGCACAGAATAAATTCTGGAGGGAGCAGAGTGAAGATTAGGATCTCCAGGTTTAAGAGGGGCTCTAGATGCCCAATATACTAGGGGAGGCGCCGAATCCAGGGTGCTTCACGGGCTTAAGGTGTGGGTGAACAGGATGAGACTCCGGGATGCAGGTTAGGCAGAGTCTAGGTGCGCAGGATAACATTTTTTGGCGCGGTCTGGAGTCCCCAGGTAACTCTGGGGGCCTGGCATCAGGTCGGTGACCCCAGGACCCTGTATAGGGGGCCTCTAGTCCGGTTCCGGGAGGCGGCTGCTGGAGGCGCCGCAGGGGACCGGGTGGGGACCTGCGGCCAGCTGGGGGCGGAGAAGCAGGGGTCGGGGTCCCTCCCCCTGGCGCGGGCTCAGGAATCCGCCGAAGGGCGGGCAGAGGCGCAGGGGTGGGCCGCGCCGCGGAGGGCGGGTGGGGGGCGCTTCCTGGGGCCGTGCGTCCAGGGAGCTGCGCGGTCTGCCCGTCCGTGTGCCCGCAGGCACTGCCAGAGTCCACCGAGCCGCCGGGCGCCGCTGGCCCAAGTGAGCCCTTGGGGCCGTGCTTGGGGGGAGGGCGCGGGCCCGAGTTGGCGGAGACAAGCAGCGCAGACCCACAGGCCCGAGCTCCTCGGCCCGCAGCGCTGCTGGACCGGGCGGGGGCGGGGCGGCCCGGCCAGTGGGCCTGGGCCCGCGAGAGGACTCGGCCCCCAGCCTAGGAGGCTCCCGGGCTCAAATACGATCCTGAGAGAAGACAGCTGGGGCTAGAGCTGAAACAGGGAGTAGGGGGTCCCATGGCAGAGACCCCTGAGCCCTGCCCACCATCTCTCAGCCCCAGGATGCTCCCCTTCGCCTTCTGCTTCTCCGGGTCTCTACAGCTCTGGGCCCTGCTGCTGTTGCTCTTGGGGGCAGCCTATCCCCAGGATTCCGAGGAGCCGGACAGCTACACGGTAGGGACCATGGGGCTGCTGGCCTGGGACGAGATCAGCAGGGACAGAGACCAAAATTCTGGAGCTGCCTCTGCTGGGGAAGTTTCTCATCTCCCTTGGTGGGTGGAACTGCAGGGGGTCATAGTGCGGAGCAGGCCTGGAGGGAGGGTGAAGCAGCTCAGGTCCTGGTCTTGACCTGGCCATGAAACCTGGGGCGATCACTGGCCACTTCTGGTTCCCTCCCAGGAATGCACAGATGGCTATGAGTGGGACCCAGACAGCCAGCACTGCCGAGGTGAGTGTGCTTTGGGGACCTCCAGGAACCAGGAAGTTTTCTTCCCAAGGATGCCCCAGACTCCTCCAGCTGTAGATCCCGCTGGGCCCAGGCCAACTCTCCTTCTCTGAGTGGTGGCTCCTCCCTTCAAGAAACCCAGGAAATTCGCCTCTACCCCCAGTAGGCCAGAGAGCAATTGGGCACTGCCTAGAGGAGCTGGGTTGTGTATACTGTTAGTGTGAACCACTCTTCTGTTAAGCTCTTTGTCCCACTGCAGCATAGGAGGGCAGTGTTCACAGGGGTGGATCAGCAGGCCTGCCAATCCTGCCTGGGCTGATTTAGAGCCTGGGGACAGTGAGGAGGGATAGAGACCCACTTGGAGGCAGGAAAATGGGGGAAACTGTGAGAACAGTTGTCTAATCTCCAGCCCTGGCAGAGCCTTGGGGGGGGGGAGTGTCCTGGGAAGGCAGCCTTAACTTTTTGAGAATAGAAGCTAGACCTTGACCAAAGTCACAGTTTAGAAAAGGCCAAACAGGACTTCTGGCCTCCTCTCCCACTAGAGCCAGCCCAGGAGACTGGCCATGGCTAGCAGACCCCTCCCTGCAGATGTCAATGAGTGCCTGACCATCCCCGAGGCCTGCAAGGGGGAAATGAAATGCATCAACCACTATGGGGGCTACTTGTGCCTGCCACGCTCAGCTGCCGTCATCAATGACCTGCATGGCGAGGGTCCCCCTCCACCAGTGCCCCCTGCTCAACACCCCAACACCTGCCCACCAGGCTATGAGCCCAACCAACAGGACAGCTGTGTGGGTGAGTGTGAGCTTCTTAGGCACCCAGATTTTCTCTTACCAAGAATCTTAAAGCTTAGAACTCATGATTCTTCTTTGTTCAAAGCCACTAGCTCCTCAGAGAAACATCTTCCACCCTTATTCAGATGCCCCCTTCCAACAGGCCCAGGGTGGGTCCCAATGCCCCTGGCATGAGCTGTCATAGTTTTGGGGTAACCTTCTAGTTGGTCGAGATTGGTAGATTGTCATTTGTGTTGTTGAGGGAATCTAATTTACATGTTTACCTTTTGGGGTGCCAGTCACCCATGCATCTGTGTGAATGGCCTGTGTTACCTTCCCAAATTGATTGCCGGTGTGGGATTACAGGAAGGGGCTGAGTAGTATATCTTGCAGATGTGGATGAGTGTGCCCAGGCCTTGCACGACTGTCGCCCCAGCCAGGACTGCCATAATCTGCCTGGCTCCTACCAGTGCACTTGCCCTGATGGCTATCGCAAGATTGGGCCGGAGTGTGTGGGTGAGTCCAAGGACAGACCTCTCTAGGCTTTGCTCTGTACCTCCAGCCTGACTCTTGACCTAGTACTAGACCTCTAGGTCTACCTCCTAGGTTTTACCTTAGTCCCCTGTTACCTGTGTCCTCTTGTCATCATAAGATACAGAGGGCTGTCATAGGGGGCTGTCCTTGTTGATGTCCTGCTCCCTAGACAAAGACAGGAATGTGAATGCCAAGCCCTTGAGTTCTACCAGCTCAGGCCCCACCTGACCTCTGTCCTCTTTCCCTTGCTTTCTTCCCAGACATAGATGAGTGCCGCTACCGATACTGCCAGCACCGCTGTGTGAATCTTCCTGGCTCCTTCCGCTGTCAGTGCGAGCCGGGCTTCCAGCTGGGGCCCAACAACCGGTCCTGTGTGGGTGAGGCTGGGCTAGGACAGATTCCTTTTCTTTTTTATTTATTTATTTTTGGTGGCACCAGGGATTAAACTCAGGATCTTGTGCTTGCAAGGCAAGCACTTATGCCACTGAACTATCTCCCCAGCCCCTGGGACAGATTCCTGGTTCTGGGCAGGGAAATTGTGGTGGTGGAGGAGGTGGGGAGCTGCCTTTCAGGTGTGGTGCGGTTCTAGAGTGTTCTTCCACTTTCCTATTTTTCCTGGTACCCCCAGATGTGAATGAGTGTGACATGGGGGCCCCATGTGAGCAGCGCTGCTTCAATTCCTATGGAACCTTCCTGTGTCGCTGCAACCAGGGCTATGAGCTACACCGAGATGGCTTTTCCTGTAGCGGTGAGAGACCCTCTGCTGCCTTGGACTCCTGCATTGGTCTTCCCAGGCCCTGCCTCAGGCCACACAGCCCTTCACTGCTTTCATGTCCCACCTCTATCTGCACCCACATACCTTTCATAAAATCCATTCTAGGCTCATTGCTGAACACTCACAGTCTAGCATGAAGGCACAGTTGGACCTCTATTGCAGCTTACTTGGGAAACAGAGAAGGATGACATTTCTTTTCTTTTTTTAAATTTTACTTATGTTGGGCCTGGCAGGATGGCTCAGTGGTCTAAAGCACCTGCTTGGGAAAGCTTAGGTGGCTGCAGGGACCACGGTTTGATCCCCGGCACCACATGCTGCACCAGCCCTGCCCTCAGGGCAGACTGAGCTGGCCATAAAAATAAATAAATAAACAAAAGTTCTGAAATACGAAAAAAAATAAAGTTCTTAAAAAAAATTATTTTACTTATGTTATGGCCGGCTCAGCCTGCCCTGGGGCTGGGGCTGGCGCAACATGTGGTACCAGGGATCAAACTACTCTCCCTGCAGTTGCCTAAAGCTTGCCTAAGGAGATGCTTTAGACCGCTGAGCTATCTTACTAGTCCAACATTTATATTTTCTTCTTCTTTTTTTTTTTTTTTTTTGTTAGAGGCTGGCATTCTTACTGGGTGTTGGGCCAACCTGCACTCAAATTCTGCTCTAGTAAGAGTTGCTCTTCTCTCTAAGGCTATTTCTTTTGTAAAATTAGTTGTCTAGAAGCTGAAGCAGGACACTAAAAGCCTTAAGTCTGAAGTAGCTACAATGAATGATTCATTGAGAACTTGCCCTATGCGGGGCACTTCCCTTCTATACTTGGACTTGCTAATCCTGGCAAGAATCCTAGGGAGTAGGTGTAATATTTTTCCTTCCTCTGTCAAATGAGGACATTGGCATCTCTTTCTGGGTTTATTAGAAGGATTATAAAAAATAAGCATAAGGTTCTAGGTAAATGGTGCCTTTTATCCTTCCGCTAAGAGGTTAAAGTGCCTTGCCTAAGTGTTTCTAGCAAGGATAAGATGGCCCTTGATCTGTGCTTCACCCCATGTCACCTGACACACTCCATTCATGTGATGATGCTGTACAGACTAGAGCCTGGTTGGTGCCTGGCAACATAAGAGGGGATAAAATAGAAAAGTAGCATCTTACTTGTGTTGGTGTCTGGGTGCTTGGGCTGATTGTGGGGTACAGGAACTGGTCAAGTCACTGAAACATAGGACTCATATAATCTAACCCATTTATTTTATTGGCAGGGAAATTGAGGTTCCCCAAAAGCAGTCTGTAGGACTCCCAAGTCTCTAGATTTCTAGTTTATAATTTTTTTGGGGGGGGAGTACCTGGAATTGAACTCAGGACCTTGAGCTTGCCAGGCAGGCACTGTGCTGCTGAGCTATATCCCTGACCCTATCATAATTACTATTATTTTGGATTTTTTTTTTTTTTTTTTTTTTTTTTTTTTTTTTTTTTTTTTTTTTTTTTTTTTTTTTGCCTTTTTGAGACAGGGTCTCGCTGTGCAGTTGAGGCTGGCTTTGAGCTCACTTTTGTAGCCCAGGCTGGTCTCGAACTCGCACCAATCCTCCTGCCTCAGCCTCCCGAGTGCTGGGATTGCAGGCATGAGCCACCACGCCTGGCTTATTTTGGATTTTTGAGGCAGGGTCTTGCTCTGTAACCCAAACTGAACTCAAACTCCTAGTGCCTTCTTCAGCCTCTCCCAAGTGATGGTATTATAGGTATGCACCACCATATCCTGCTTCTAGTTTTGTTTTTTTTTTCAAGCTCTTGAAGTCTTGGGGCAAAAACAGCCATCTATGAGTGGGAGAGTTTGGGTAGACCTACCTTCTGTCTAGGGATTATTGGGGAGTGCTAGGGATTAAACCCAAGGCCTTGTGCATGCTAGGCAGACACTCTGCCGCTGTGCTATACCCCACCCCTCAGATGTTTCTTAGAACCCTGTATCCTCTGTCCTGAGCTTTGCAGAGCTAGTCTCATCTCTTTCTCTCTTCCTATATTCAGCCTTACATGGGGCTGGGCTCTCAGTTTGTGGGATCCAATTGTAAGGATGGCCCAGAGTCCTCATCCCCACCCTCCCTCAGATATCGATGAGTGCAGCTACTCCAGTTATCTCTGCCAGTATCGCTGTGTCAACGAGCCAGGTCGCTTCTCCTGCCACTGCCCTCAGGGCTACCAGCTGTTGGCCACACGTCTCTGCCAAGGTACTGGTTGCCTGCATGGGTCAGGCAGGATGATGTCAGGGGCTGTTGACCTGACACCCCAGATTCCAGCCCTTCTCCCCTGGCGCAGACATTGATGAGTGTGAGTCGGGCGCACACCAGTGCTCTGAGGCCCAAACCTGTGTCAACTTCCATGGGGGCTACCGCTGCGTGGATACCAACCGCTGTGTGGAGCCCTACGTTCAGGTGTCTGACAAGTGAGTTAATGCAAACCAGGCTCCCCTACAATACTACAACTCCCATAGGGCTATATGGACAGACTGGTATCTGAATGTGCTGACAAGTGCCCTATGATGATCCTTGGGATGATGGGAGTTATATTCTTGCAGCAGAAATGGGAAGATCCTCTTGGGGTTCCCTCTTTTGGGGGACAGGTAAGGTAGGCACTCATTACTGTTTCCTATTTGGGGGTCTCTAGCCGCTGTCTCTGTCCTGCCTCCAACCCTCTGTGCCGGGAGCAGCCCTCGTCCATTGTGCACCGCTATATGAGCATCACTTCAGAGCGGAGTGTGCCTGCCGATGTGTTCCAGATCCAAGCCACCTCTGTCTACCCTGGTGCCTACAATGCCTTTCAGATACGGGCAGGAAATTCACAGGGGGACTTCTACATTAGGGTAAGACCCTCTCCTGCTTTACTCAACTGGCACACATGATCTAAAATGAAATTCCTACAGAGCCAGTGAGGTAGCTTAGTGGACCATACAGACTAAATACCTGCTTAGTCAACCACAGGGACTAGGAGTTGATCCCTGATACAATGGTGCAATGAGCCAGTCACTGAGACCAGAAGACTGAAAACAAGAGAATCACTACAAGTCTGAGCTGCAAGCTGCATAGGGAGATCCTGTACCAAGTACATAAAATGAAATTCCTGAAACTCTAATGAGACCCTTGCTGCTCAACTGCACCCCTTCTCCTAAAACCACAATCCTGGGGGTGGGATTTCTATGGAAAATAGAGTGGGGAGGTAGTACTCTATTTGCCAGGGTATAAATGGTTGATGTTAAATGACAAGCCCTGCATCATTGGGGTTTGAGGTACAGGTTTTCTCTGACCTCAGGGTTGTTTTTTGTTTGTTTTTTTGTGGGACTGGGGTTCAAACTCAGGACCTTGCACTTGCCAGGCAGGCACTTATGCCACGGAGCTATCTCCCCAGCCCCAGTTTTTTTGTTTTTGTTTTTGTCTTTTTGAGACAGGGTCTCACTATGCAGTTCAACCTGGCCTTGAACTCACTTCTGTAGCCCAGGCTGGTCTCAAACTCACACTGATCCTCCTGCCTCAACCTCTCAAGTGCTGGGATTACAGGAGTGCACCACTATGCCCAGCTTTTTCTGGCCAGTTCATTCATAAAACAAGTAATGGTGTAAGTGCAGGAACCCTGGTGAGAAGCTAGTTCCGCTGGCAAGCTGTATGTAAAGAGCCCAAATGTGGCTCACAGTGAGGAGAGCAAGGGTAACAGTCTTGTGGTCCCCATGCTATACTCTTGGATGTGTGTAGCATCTGAACTTGTTTTTCATTTTGATATTGAATGCTCTGAAGAGGAGTCTGCCTGCTGTGGATTACCAAAAGCCCTGCCACTCCCAAATCATACTTAGCCTTGAATTGGGTTAACTCTGGTTAAACAAAGTAACACACACTAGCTAGAAGTGGAGAGAACACCAGTGAGAGATCTCCAAGGGCAGGACCTGGGCATAGGACAAGGAAATCTCCAGAGTATCATCAAAGAGCTGGATGAGAAGCCAGGTGGGGTGGTACACACCTGTAATCCCAGCATTTCAGAAGCTGAGGTAGGATTGCTGCAAGTTCATTGCCATCTTGGGCTACATAGTGAGTACAAGGCCAGCCTGAGCTATAGTGTGAGATGCTACCTCAAAAAAAAAAAAAAAGGCCACATGCTAGTTTGAATCACATCTACGTAAGGCTGTTTCCCTAGTGCACTAGTACACAGCCACAGGATAGGGAAGTGATGGTGGGGCAGAGTTCTGGCACATAGGCTAACACAGTCTCTATGTCCTTCTATTCACTTGTGCTCCGCAGCAAATCAACAATGTGAGTGCCATGCTAGTCCTCGCCCGGCCAGTGACAGGCCCCCGGGAGTACGTGCTGGACCTGGAGATGGTCACCTTGAATTCCCTCATGAGCTACCGGGCCAGCTCTGTACTGAGACTCACCATCTTCGTGGGGGCCTATACATTCTGAGGGGGGACCCTCTGCACTGTAGCCAAGGAGCCTGGGGAGCAGGGATGATTGTTTTGATAAAAGGGAAAATATTGTGAAGGGCAGAAAGAGAAAGGCAAATAAAGGGAGAAAGAAGCCTCCTGGTGGCTGAGGTGGGCAGGTAACCTCAGCTTGGGGAAGGGCTGGGCTTATGGGAAGCAGGCTAAATCCTGTGGAATGGGGATGGGGGAGGTGTTCAAGATGAGGGGGCCCCACTGATGGGCAGACTTCAGACAGGAAGTGATGAGGTGTGCCACGCTTTGGGTGTATTAGTTGGTAAGAGGCCCGAAAAACCCTGCTAGAGTCAGTGCCAGGAGCCCCAGGCTTCCAGTCCTAGCTCTGCCTCAAACTACACACTTGGAGAAGCCCTAGTTAGCTGCCTGAGCCTGATTTCCAATATAAAATGAGATTGTGAGTGCTTTTCCACGTTTTCCTTTCTAAGGTATAAAACTTCTTAAGAATGAAAATCATATTTGATCAGGGACTAGCCAAACTATATGAATAAAGTAGTTTCAGAGGTAGGCATGAGGGGCTGGGGAGATAGCTCCGAGGCACAAGTGCCTGCTGGGCAAGTGCAAGGTTGTGAGTTCGAACCCTGGTCCCACAAAAAAACAAAACACAACAAAGGTAGGCATGGTGGCCCACACCCATTAATTCCAGTGTTCTCGAAGGCTGAGACAGGGAAGATCACAAAGCCCCTGGGCAATTTAGAGAGATCTAACCTCAAAATTATTATTATTTTAATGGGGGCTGGGGAGATAGGTTTAAATGCCTGCTTGGCAAGCACAAGGACCTGGGTTTGATCCCCTGAACCCTGGGAGCGCCCATGCCAACCCAAAACTAGGCACGGTGGTACAAAGCCAGGCATGGTGGTACAAAACCAGCTGGGGTGGCTAAGATAGGAGAATCACTACACGTTGGAGCTGGTAGTGAGACCCTGTACCAAATAAATAAATAAATAAATAAATAAAATTTCTTAAAATAAACGTGGGTTGGACCTAGTGGTGCACGCCTATAATCCTAGCACTTGGAAGGCTGAGCCAAGAGAATTATTAAATGTTGAGACCAGCCTGGGCTGTATAGACCTTGTGTCAAAAAACAAAACACAACAAAAAATAAATGAAACAAAGGGCTAAAAATATAGCTTGTGTGAAGTCACTGGTACTGGGTGGGGGTAGGGTGATCTAAGACTAAGAACCCACTGACTACCTCCCTGACCAGGGAACCTCAGGTCCTAAGGTACATGCTTTGTTTGAGACAGGCTCTATCAGGCTGGCCTTGAAATTACTTTATTGCCCAGGATGGCCTTGAACTCATCATGGAGATCCACCTGCCTCAGCCTCTAGATAATGAGATTACAGGTGCGCACCATCCCACTGCTTGGGACAGGCTGGGGGTACAGTTTCGTAGTGAAGCATTTGCCTAGCACATATGAGACCCTGGAATCAATCCCTAGCACTGCAAGCAAACAAAAATACTTGAGACTATATGGTCTTGTCTGTCTGTACAGATGTATTTCATAAGGCCCTTGAAGCCTGACATCGCTTCCATAACACAGAAGGCTGAAAATATTTACATTTTTATTGTGGTCTCCCCCCCAAAAAAGTCCTGGTTAAGAGGCTGACTAGCCTGGGTGGGGAGGTTTAGGGGGCTGAGATCCATTTTGTAGCATAGCTCAGGTCAGGGGAGCGTAGCTGCAGTAGAGTTGGGACAAGGTCCTGCTTAGAACTGGCCCCAGATTCCTGTAAGAATAAGGCAGGTGAGGGTTGGTCCAGGACCAGGGCAGCCCAGCCCCTGCCACTCCCTTCAGATTCTCTCTTGTCCTCACCTCTGCAGACGCCCACACTTGAGGGTGCTCAGCAGCATCTCCTGCTCCTTGGGGGTGGCACAGGCATCATAAGCGGCCAGGAGGCTGAGAGTGGGAAATACAGTGGCTCACCATCTGGGCCAGCACCATGGGAGCTGAGGCAGGAGGGGTGAGCCTGGGACAGAAGGGTCAGAATGCTGCATACTTCCTGAACCTGATGTTTGAGACCTTCCTTCATCCTGTCCACCCTCCCTTCTGGGCAACAATGGGGCACACCAGTGAAGGCTCTAAAAGCTCCCCCAGTCTTTGTGGTTCAAAGCCCACTTCAGGAAGCTGCCTCTGCTGCACCAAGTGGAAGTTTTTCCTCCCTCCTGCAGATTTGGCTGTTGTCTTCCTCCCACCAGTCTCCTCAGGGTTCAGCCAGATCTGCCTATTTACTTCACACAGAGCCAAGCCTGCTCCCAAAAAGCACTGGTTAAGCTGAATTGGGGGAGGACCCTCAAGGGGCCCTCTTGAGTCATACCTAGCAGGGGTGCTGTATTGATCCACCACTGCTACAGCCTTCTCCCCACTCATTCCGCCCACCTGCATCAGCTGCCGGGCAAACACCTCCTGCACAGACTGGGCCTGGGGTTGGGAGAGGCCTGTGTCAGGGCTGGACTGGGGTAGGACCACCTAAGGAGTCTGGGCAGAGGCAGTACCTTGTTCTTGATGGCTCCACAGTTGAAATCACCAAAGGTGAAGAGTGAGCAGAGAGGGTTTGGGGAGGGCCTGGTTCCTGATTTAGGGTCCACTGGGGTTTCCCAGGGGCGGCTGCATAGGGTGTGGCCCTGAGAGAAGAGAGGACTGAAGCCAGGATGAAATTCTTTTTTTTTTTTTTTTCTTTTTTTTGCGGGACGGGGGTTCGAACTCATGACCTTGCACTTGCCAGGCAGGCACCTGTGCCACGGAGCTATCTCCCCAGTCTGCCAGGATGAAATTCTAAGGGCCAGTAGACTAACCAATGGGGGATCTCACCTCCTTCAGGAAAGCAAGGACCCAGGTAAGGGATAAGGCCAAACAGGTAGATCTGCTCACCTGGTAAAGTCTTTCCAGACCCCGTGTCAAAAGGGCCAGGTAGGCCGCTGACTCCTTAAGGTCTGCTGTTTGCTTTACAAAGAACCCATCGATAACCTGCGGAAGAAGACCAAGGGCAGCAACTGACTCCTGACCCAGACCATCATTCCTAGGCCCTGTAAATCTGGCCCTGCCTTTGCCTCTCACCTGGGTGTTGGTGACAGCCTGCAACAGGGTACTTTGTGGGAGGCTGAGGTTGTGGACTGAGCCATGATCTTCCACCAGGTACACCCTGTGCCCCAGGCCACAGCGCTTCAGTCGGAACTGGGGAAGCAGAGGCAGGATCAGGCCTGGGAACCCACATACCCCACTCAAAATCAGACCCTGGCCCCATCAGTCAGCCTTCTCACTCTTACCTGGCCTATCCACCTGTCTCAGGTACTCCATCCCTGTCCTTAAGCTGTGTCTCTTGTAGGAAAACCCTTCACCATCTGAGTGCAGCCCATCTTGCAGACTTCCCTTGGCCTGTGCATAGCCTCTTTTTTTGTCTTTTTGGGACAGGGTCTCGCTATGCAGTTCAGGCTGGCCTTGAGCTCACTTTTGTAGCCCAGGCTGGTCTCGAACTCACACTGATCCTTGTGCCTCAGCCTCCCAAGTGCTGGGATTACAGGCGTGTGCCACCATGCCCCATGCCCAGCAAATAGCCTCTTGATTATAGGTTCGGCCCAGCAACTGGAACAAGGCCAAACCTCTGCATTACATTTGGGCCTCATTTATCCAAGACCCCAGGGAGCTGGGTACAGGAGCTGGGTACAGAAGGGGTCTTTAGGAGGCTCCACTGCCCAGCTCAGATCCCTTGTTCCCAATGCAGATATGAAATGAAGCTGCCTATAGCAGGTTGAAGAAAGGCATTGCTGGAGACATTGGGGGTTCTGCCTGAGTTCACTTCCCAGGGCCTGGGAGGCAGCTCTGGAGCAGGCAGAGAGCAGGGGGTAAGTGGAGGTGGGCGGACCTTCTGTTCCCGGAAGCGGCCATCGATGATGCTGCTACACAAGTCGTCTAGCCGCTTGCGCTCCACAATGTAATCCAGCACTAACTCTGCAGGTCTTGCTGCCAACAAGCCAAGAAGGATCCTGATGTTTTGTGTGCCCTTACCCACTAGGCTGGCCTTTGATGCCTGCCCATCCACATCCTTTTACCTGTGTCTTTGGGCCTGGTTTCCTGTGCAACCCATACGAAGTCCCCAATGTGCAGCTTGCGCACCATGTAGTTCACACGGAGCCGCTGTAGCTCTCGGAGAAGCTCTGGCCTGTGTCCTACCCTGAAATTACAGGGAGGAGGCCAAAGTCAAGGTGGGTAGGTGCTTCCCTCCCTTAAGGATCCTCTGGTTATCTTCACAGCTCCCTCCCTCACTTACCCCCTGGTCTCTCCAGTGTCCACACACAACACCACCCTGTACTCTGCAGGTCTCAACTCGAGCAGTGGCTGCTGTACACCCACTTCACTGGCGCCACTGTGGGTGGAGATTGCTGTGAGGCCAGAACCCCCAGTGTTGGATGTCCCCTCTTCCCCACCTCTCCCCTTCCTCCTCACAGCTCAGCCAAAGTTGCTCCTGGCAGTGCTGGCTCCTCCTCTGGGCGCTCCTTGGGCCCAGTGCCCACATTCAGCAAGCTCAAGCCTTCTGACTCAGCCAACTTCTGGGCCAGTTCCAGGCCCTCTGGGGTCAATGAGTACCTGAGAGGAGGAGGAAATGAACATAGCTCTCCCTTCTTCACTTATGCCTGGCAGGCTCTCCTGCTACCCCCAGCTAGATAGGCCTCAACACCAGCCTCCTTGCCAACACTGTACAAACAAGTCCCTTCCTCTATCCTGTCCTCCTGCCCCTCAGATCAATTTCCTTGGGACCAGCCCCATATCATTTCTCAGGTCTGCAATGCATATGTCTCAGACAAAGTTCTTCCTCCTACCTTTAATCATGCCGTTCTCTCCTCCCTGGAACACCCTTTCTATACCCCTACGAGCCAAATTTTAAGTCATGTTAAATGCTCTCTCCTTGGCAAAGGCTTTCTGCTGCTCTACTAAAGGTGGCATTCCTCCATCCTCCTACCATCTCAATTTCTCCTCTTGATACTCCAACATTTTGGCCATTGTAGGGGATGGGAAGCAGCCTTCTTCAACCTCAGCAACATCAGGTCTAGAAATTGCTGGCTGACTTTAGAGGCCCACCAAGAATGCCATGCATGCTGGCCCATCCCTGGCTACCATGTCCCCTGTAACTGGCCCCACCTGGCTGGCTGGTGTGTCTTGAGGACCAAGTTCCTCTGCAGGAGAGAACGAAGTGCTGGCCAGGGTTGAGAACTCAGAGGGGCTATCTGTGGATAAGAGAAGAAACCCTTAGAGATCCCCTGATGTTACAAGCACCTATGCTGCAAGCATAGGGTTCAGACTAAGCTGAATACCACTTCTCACTGCCACAAAAGCACTCTAAGAGGCTCCACCTATCTGTCTCCACCTCAGTGCTCACCCTGGGGTCCTTCTTGGCACATCTCTGTAGCAGCTCCTCCTTGGTTAGGAAGCTATGACCATCAGGATCCTGAAACCATGGTACACATGACAGGGTAGTTCAGTGCTAAAGCACCTGGCCCTGCACAAGTAGCTGGGATAACTTCTGACCACCTTGCCTGGCCAGACACTCTCACCCCGCTGCCTCTCCCAACACTCCTGACATGGCCAGCCACTGACCAGGTGCTCCCAGTAGAGCTGCAGCAGGGCTACTCGAGCTCCTGAGTTTCGAGCTGGCCAGTAGCCTCTAGAGCCTCTTGCTTGGGGCTGGGCAGAAGCCTGAAAGGGACAAAGAGATTCTGAATATACATACTGCCAGTCAGTGTCAGGTCAGTTCACAGGACAACTGAGTTTCAGAAGGATACAGGTCCTGGGCATGTGCCTTAATTGCTCCCCACTTTCCTTATCAATAAAACAAGCCAGATGATGGGATAACTACATGCAAATCTAGAATGAGACAGTGGACACTTGCAAGGCAGGGACAGGCTGGGGTTATCTGACACTACAGGAAAGAACACTGAGTAACAATGATCCAAAGCTAATTGAGCTGGGCCCTTTAAGTAGCTTAATTGTGGCCCTTCCTCTACAGGTGTTACCCATATCCCCACTTACTAAATTAAAACCCTGTCTCTGGACAAGTCATTTGTCCTAGACCAGCAATCACTATAGAAATCTGGCTCTGGGGCTGGGGAAGATAGCTCTGTGACACAAGTGCCTGACTGGCAAGTACAAGATCATGAGTTCGAACCCTGATCCCACAAAATAAATAAACAAACAAATAAATCTGGCTCGAAGCCCACTAAATCCCTCAAACCGAGAAATCCTATTCCCAGACTCCCACATTGTTTTCTACTCCCCTTGCCCTTTCTCACTGGCATGCAAGAATCCTGGGTTTGGACAGATGACTTTACTTGGACCGGGCTCTTCTCTCCAGATGGTGAGTCAGGAGCATCGTCACCTGAGAGAGCAGAAGAAAATCAACCTGGTGCTTCTGCTTTCAGACCGTCGCCATCATGGGTCGCATGCATGCTCCCGGGAAGGGCCTGTCCCAATCTGCTCTGCCTTATCGCCACAGCGTCCCCACCTGGCTAAAGCTGACGTCTGACGACGTGAAGGAGCAGATTTACAAACTGGCCAAAAAGGGCCTGACACCCTCACAAATCGGTGTGATCCTGAGAGACTCTCACGGTGTCGCACAAGTATGTTTTGTAACAGGTAATGAGATCTTGAGAATCCTTAGGTCTAAACGACTTGCTCCTGATCTCCCTGAGGATCTCTACCACTTAATTAAGAAAGCAGTTGCTGTTCGAAAGCATCTTAAGAGGAACAGAAAGGATAAAGATGCCAAGTTCCGCCTGATCCTCATTGAGAGCCGGATTCATCGATTGGCTCGATACTATAAAATCAAGTGGGTCCCCCCACCCAACTGGAAATATGAGTCATCCACAGCCTCTGCCCTGGTGGCATAAATTTATGTACTCAAGCAAGCAATAAAGTCATGATTTAACTAAAAAAAAAAAAAAAAAGAAAAAGGAAATCAACCAGGTGCACCCCTGGTATCTGGTAGGTGTGGGGATCTTGGATGCGTCTGCTCACATATGTGAACCATGAGACTGAGTGCGTCAACCATCAGCCCCAGATTAAACACTAACTAGTACCAGAGCAGAGAAATTAAAGCCAAGTATCTAAGGTGTACACGAAGGCTGCACCTCGAGGAGTCAGGGGATCACTGCCACTCCTAAGGTGCTCACCACCCGATGCTCGGTGCTGCTGTAATCGCTCGTCCAGCATTCGGCAGAGCCCATCTCCGAAGTGCTGGAGGATCTTAGCTTCCTTCCCGCTGTGCAGGGGCAGCGGGTACCGCCGAAGAGAGCGCAGTGCCTGGCAGATGTAGGGAGCTCGGTCAGGGCAGGGCAGGGCAGGTGGCCTGGCTCAGCCAACATTTGACCCCAGCTGACCCAGTTTGGGACCCACCTTCTGAAACACGAAGCGGGTGCGGCGCCCCCTGCTGGCTGCCGCGTCTCGCCACTCGGTCAGCCAGCGTACAAAGAGCGGGTTTGGGCAAACCGGTAGCGGGCGTTTCCGGCCCAGGTGGACTGGCGCCGCCATGAACCCCAGTGCGGATCCGCCGGCACCGGGAAAGACCTTTCCAATCGAGAGCTCCCAGAGGAACTGGGACTATTCCTCTCTGAACTACTCTGACAGTTACAAGTGCAGTTTCTACAACTCTGGGGCTACGCTCCCCAACATTCGGATCAGCCTCTAAGACCCAGGTTGGAGCCTTGACCTGCCCCTTCCTCCCACACCAGATTCGAAGCGGGTGCATCCATCTCTGTGGCAGGCGATAGGAAAGTAGACAGCGCCTCCTGCGACAAGGAGGACTGTCTGGGGCGTCACTTAAAACCTGAAATTAGCAATTCCATTATCTGTAAGACTGTTTCAGCCTTATCCCATGCAAAGAACGCTGGATACAGATGGCTTGAGAACAGTCGGGTGGGGAGGTATGGGAGATGACAAATGCAAATGTATTTGTGAACGAGACAAACACGGCTGCTGGGGAAGAGGACACAAAGATAAAGTTGGAGGTGAAGGATTTCGGAGGAAACGGCGGTCCCTATCGGTAGGACCCGGAAGAAGGAGAAAATGGAAGAGGAGCAGGCTGGGGGTGCAAAGTGAGGATGCGCTCAGAAGGGCCAAGCTAGACGGACTGGGCGGAAGGACAACAGATATGTAGAATTGATAAGTACGAGGTGCAGGGCGTCCTGCGAGGTGAGGAGGTCTGTTAGGTATGTAGCTGAATCCCAGGGAGTGCTGGTGGAGGTAGAAGTGGATACTGTTTTTCTAGCAAATTGAAAGTGGGGGCCCCCCGGACTGAAAACTTCGGGTTTTTTGGGGGGTACCGGGGATCGAACTGAGGACCTTGCGTTTGCCAGGCAGGCACCTAAGCCACTGAGCTATCTCCCCTGACCTTGATTGTAAACTCTGCAAACAAATCCTAGGTTGAGGGGTACAGGGTTGGACCATTCCCCACCCCACTACCCGCCGGCCTCCAGCTATTAATACTGACAGTCTGAGGCGGAGATCTTGGGTCTCGGAAGACAGAGCCGGTACGGGAGTGCCAGGCCCGCCCCTTCACACTAAACGTAGCCTACGGCCTTGCATCCTCAGCCTGCTCTGCGTTCCCGCCTCCCTCCCAACGCAGCCTTATAAGGAGCCTGAAGCGGGTGTTCGGGTTAGCTCCGCCCCCTCTAGTCTCTTGTCCTAATAAGGACATCTAGGCCATCAGCCGGCTGGGGGCGGACGGAGCGCGTCACCACGGTAACTGTAAAGCCCCCCCCCCCGTGGTTACTCTGGGAACTGCGAAGCTAGAAAAAGGTGGAACTAGCTTCCTCTTCAGCCACGGGCGCTTGGGGAAGACAGGGGAGTGTGGCGAGGCGGGGTTGGGGTGTCAAGCTTCAGTCTCCACCTGGAGGTCCCAGAGCTCTGCCGGTGGGGGAAATGCGGTGGATATCCATGACTACAACCCCCAGCATGCTCTGAGGTACCCCATTCCTGGGCATCTCTGTATTTACATCCTTTATTATATGCATCAAGGCCTCTGGTTCTGTTAGGCTTCTGACTTAGCGATCTTGCCTTTCCTTCCTGCATAGTGTGAGGCCGTGGTCATTATTCTAGGCAAACAAAATCTTGTTGGAACCTCCCACTCCAGTTTATTTTAGGCTTATGCTCTCACAGAGCTTGTGAGAATATTAAATAACCACAAACCAGCCAGGTGTGGTGGAACACTCAGGAGGCTGAGGCAGGAGGATCGTCGTGATCACAACATAGTCCAGGCCAGCCTGAAATACGTCCTGTCTCGAAAAAATAAAGTCCACAAACCTATCAACTAAATTCAAGTCCAGAATAGTCTCTAGTTCCTCTTTTCACTGCCTGGTAAATGCTCATAAACAAGTTGTGAATGCATAAACCGCCACCTTTCCCCCTTTATTGCCTAGTAACGCTGTCCTCACAACTATCCCCTTATAGCCTTTCTTGCTGTTTTCCCTTCCTATTCTTATTTTACCTAAGTTACTTATGACCTGTAAAGAGACTGCACATGGAAGATAACTGAAAAATGTTGAAGACCCTTTAGACTTGCAAGCCCTTGCCTTGAGACCAGATTCCAAGCCAATGAATAGTTGCTTCGATGCAAAAAAAAGCAAAATCCTAGTTCCACTAGATTTCAAACCAAGGTATCTAGAATGTGTCACACAGGCCTTACGACGATCGTTTTTCCCCTTGAATAAAAAACCACTTAGTCCGAGATCCTTTTCCGGTCATTTTTTTTAACCAGCTCAGGGCCTATTGCTCAGCTCAAAGCCTTCCCTGGGAAATCCCTCCAATGAACTCATTCTGCACTCTATAGTCCCGCCCTATAGCTGTCTTGGCCTACATTTCCCAGCACGCACTGCAAAGCCGAGAAGCTGACGACACATCGGACAGTTACTCCGCGAGCCGGACGACAGCGCAGGACCCTCGGACTCCATTTCCCATCGGCCGCGCGGGAAGTGCCGGAAGCCCGCCCCGCCCCTCATTGTGCGGCTCCTACTAAACGGAAGGGGCCGGGAGAGGCCGCGTTCAGTCGGGTCCCGGCAGCAGCTGCGGCGCCTCTTGTCTTCCTCAACTCTTTTTGCGGTCTTTCTTTCGCTTCCGGAAACATGGTGAGCGGTTGGCTAAAGTGTCCGAAGGGATCGGCAGTGGGTCTTGCTTGCATCTTTGGGGCATCAGGGTAGAGGTCGGCACCCCCTCCCCCAGCGCCCCGGGCAGAATGAGGGTCGCCTACCAAGCTGCGGGCGGTGGTGGGCTGCGCGTGCGCGCCCGTGGGTATGGAGAATAGTAGGCTTTGGGTGTCGCTCGCGCGCCCCCTGGGCTCCCCTCCCCCACCCGCTGGTGCGCCCGCGCGGATGTGGGGGAGGGGTCCAGGGCACACGAGCGCGCGCCCCTCGCGGAGCGGCCGGCGTCGCGCGACGTTCTTAGGGCGCGCGCTTGAGTGAAGCACGCGGCGTTCAAACCCGACCCAAAGCTGCGAGAGAAAAGCGCGCGAGGCCTCAGCGCGCGCGCCCCACCCAAAGGCTGTTCTTTTTTTCGCGTCACCTTCTCTAGGCAGCAGACTCGTCGGTCTAGAGAGCAGGTGGTTGGGATGCAGACGCCCGTCAGGGACGGGGGTGGTGCGGCTAGAGGGATGCTGTGGTGACCGAGTCCAGTTTGGGACACTGGCGCCTGCGGTTAGTTTGTACCATAAGGCACGGAGCGGATCCCGCAGAAGCCATAGCTGTGGTCAGGCGCTAGCGAGCTGGGTTCTTTCTCATACCCCGCGCTAGGCAGAACCGCATCTTGGCCTGCGCGTGCGCACACGTTTAGGCCCAGCTACCGGAGTCGTAGCTCAGGACCAGCTGTCCCTTCTGCTTTCCCGGATGGGGCCTGCGGGTGGAGCCGAGTTTAGGGAAGTGGCCCAAGCGGGCACTGGAAGCCATTCTGTCCCCTGTGTTGAGCCCAAAGACACGGAGAACTGATGCTTTTGTAAGTTGCTCAGGCGATCGCCCGGAGCTGACAAACCGATCTTGTCTGTCTCGCGTTGGGGCCCCGAAGATGGGAGTAGTAGCCTCTTGGGTATGGGTTTTTCTCTTGGGGAGGGGGCCGAGCCTAGCACATCTCCTTTCCCCGCCCACTCCGGAAGCGGTCGGGTCACGTGTCCTGCTTCCTCTGCAGCTGGGGGGGGGGCGGGTTTTGCTGTGGACAGTCTTTCTGTCTAGGCCTTCCCCAAGCATGATACAAGTAGACATTTAAGAAGGGCGTGAGGATTTTGGCCATTATGATTTGACCTGATAATTTCTGTCTGCGACCTTTGAGATGCTACACTACTCTAAAAGGGTAGAGAATTGTCCAGCGAAGGAGAGTGTCGTTTTTGTAACATCTACATGTTACAGTTCTTACTGGCTTTGTGGACCTATTGGCACCTTTTAGTGTGGCAGCCGGCATTGTGGGTCCTGTTTCCTTCTTCCCTGAAGAAACTGCTGCAGAGGTGTTGGTCCTTTCCCATCTATGAGTTTTAAGTCAGTACTTTTTGTTCTAAAGCTGAGATTTGAGTACTGTGAGGAGGAACCAAATCAGTAGTCCGCAGATTCTTTTAATTGTGAGTTCAGTGGCCAGCCAGTGCTTTGTTTTGTAATTCTCCGGTTTCTAGCCTATAAAGAAGATATTGAGCTACATAAGTTATAGCAAGTTTCTTTTGTTTGGTTGGGGTTGTGTTCTACCAGGTCCTTTGACAGCGTGACTTGGGTAGGAAAGTAGGGATTTTGCTTTGATAAGGAAATTAGTGCTCTCTTTGAGATAAGAGTTGCACTTCTTGGCATCCGGATTGAGATCTCTCAAAGATCTCCTCAAAATGGAGAGGAACTGACTACAAGAGGCATTTTCCGGAACGTTTCTTCACAAGGTGTGTCTGGCTTGCCCTTTAGGCCTCTGGTGTGGCTGTCTCTGATGGCGTCATCAAGGTATTCAATGACATGAAGGTGCGCAAGTCCTCAACACCAGAGGAAGTGAAGAAGCGCAAGAAGGCAGTGCTTTTTTGCCTGAGTGAGGACAAGAAGAACATCATCTTGGAGGAGGGCAAGGAGATTCTGGTGGGGGATGTGGGCCAGACTGTGGACGATCCCTATGCCACCTTTGTCAAGATGCTGCCAGACAAGGACTGTCGCTATGCTCTCTACGATGCAACCTACGAGACCAAGGAAAGCAAGAAGGAAGATCTGGTGTTTATCTTTTGGTGAGCTGCTTATCCAGGCAATTCTGTCACCTTGCCCCCATTCTCAGGAGGGGAGCTTTATAGAGGTCCCAGTTGGCTAGAGGTGGGGTTTTTGAAGTGGGATGAAGGTTATGACAAAATATATGTTAATGGGTACGTTGAAGAAAATCTCCAGGACAGAGGCCAGTTTGAGGGGTTTTTTTTTGAAGTTGGTGCCTCTAGGGAATTGCTACAAGTTTCCTTGTTTTTGTCTCCAGGGCCCCTGAGTGTGCACCCCTTAAGAGCAAAATGATCTATGCCAGTTCCAAGGATGCCATCAAAAAGAAGCTGACAGGTAAGGGCCAGTGTTGGTGATTCCTTGTGCCCTCTTTACCAGCTTTGGCTGCAGAGTAGAGTGAATAGCTTGGGAGAGGGCCCCCTTCTGTCTTCTCTGCCCACTGGATGGATCATAGTACCCTTCTATTTGCTGTCATGGCTCCTTCCCAGCCACAGAAATTCCTCATCTGTGTTTCCTACTCACAGAAACCCCTCTTTCTTCCCCTCAGGGATCAAGCACGAATTACAGGCAAATTGCTACGAGGAGGTCAAGGACCGCTGCACACTGGCAGAGAAGCTGGGCGGCAGTGCCGTCATCTCTCTGGAGGGCAAGCCTTTGTGAGCCCCTCCAGTCCCTGCCTGGAGCATCTGGCAGCCCTGGACCTGCCCTCAAGGGGTTGTAGGCTGCCCCCTTTCTGCCAGACCGGAGGGGCTGGGGGGATCCCAGCAGGGGGAGGGCAATCCTTTCACCCCAGTTGCCAAACAACCCCCCTACCCCCTGGA
>PVJA010033343.1:0-23397 GCA_004027025.1 Myocastor coypus | reverse complement strand
GGTCCTGAGATTGCCTCCTACTCCTTGTTGTTATCATTTTGTATGGAAGCGACCTCTGCACGTTGGTGATGTTATGCTCTGTCTATGGGCGTTTGGTCTTTAGACTCCAAGGTGGTTCTTCTACAGAGGTTCCTGACTCTTGTGTTGGGGCTCTGGCTGCTAGCTTTTGTGAATCCTGGTGGATGTGGTCTGTAGGTGGAGGTGGAGCTTTGGGATTGAGTAGTCCTGGTAGGCTCGTGGACTGGAACGGTTGCCAAACGGGCTATTTGATGGGTTCAATGCTGGAGCTTGGGCTGGAGGGGTTCAAAAAAAAAAGGGGGGGAGCAGGGCGGGGAAAGGGAAGGCAGGCCAAGGATCCTGACCCAGCTGGCGCGCGGGCTCAGCTCCCAGCGGTGGAGTTTGGGCTGGGCTGGAACAGGAAGTTAGTCGCGGGAACGCAGAGGTGGGGCAGAGGGGCGCAGGGGCTTACCCGTGGCGGGTGCGCAGGCTCAGCTCCCAGCGGTGGGGTTTAAGCTGGTAACATCTTAAATCAGAAAAAAAAAGCTTTGTATTTCCCTCAGATTTATTTTATGCTATTGATGTTCCACTTTGGATATGTTTATACTGTGGTTCCATTAACATTGCATCTCTAGTTGTTTTTAATATATTAATACATTATAACCTTTGTCTTTTATTGTTTATACTAGAGTAAAAAGTAATTTAAATATAACTTTTTGGCGTCTGTGGTATTAGAGATCAACCTAGGGCATTACACATTATAGGCAAATGTTTTACCATTTAGCTACACCCAACCATAGAATTTTCAGAAAATGACTATGTTGTAACCTTTAATGATGAATTTGAGATTTTTTCCTTCCTGTCATTATATAACATCCTTCTATGTCACTTTGAAATACTCCATTTGGCATTTCTTGTATGGTACACCATGTGATACTAGGGATTGAAACTGGGTTCTTGTTCTTGCTGGGCCCTTAAACTGCTATCTCTCTAGTCCAAAAGGTAAATCTTATAGCAATGAATTTCGCAGCATCCCAATCCTGGAATCTTTGTCTTTCCATCATTTCCAGAGGGCAGCTCTTCTGAGCATTAAAGTATATATTGACAGGCATTTATTGTTTTTTCACTACTTTGAGTATTTTCAACTTTCACTGCATTCCACAAGTTCTGGTAAGTTGTATCTGCATTTTCATTTGAGTGTAAGTATTGTTTAATTTCTTCTTGAATTTTATCCATAAGTGTTTGGATAAAGCTTTTGCCAAGAGCTTTTTCTGCATCTATTGAGGTGATCATGTGATTTTTGTCTTTGACTCTATTGATGTGGTGTATTACATTTATGATTTTGTGTATATTAAGCCATCCCTACGTTACTGTGATAAATCCCATTTGGTCATGATGGATAATCTTGATGATTTACTGCATTCTGTTTGCTAGTATTTTACTGAGGAGTTTTACATCTATGTTCATTAGGGAGATTGACCTATAGTTCTCTGTTTTTTTATTATGTCCTCTGGTTTTGGTATCAGAGTAATACTTGCCTTCCTAAATGAGTTTGGGAGAATTTCCTCCCTTTCAAGTTCATTGAAGAGTTGAGAAGAGTTGGCATTAGGTCCTCCCTAAATTTATTGTAAAATTTAGCTGTGCATCCTTCCGGACCTGGGCTTTTCTTTGTTGGCAGGTTTTTAAATTATATGTTCAATTTTATTGGCTGATATTGGGTTATTAAGAATTTTTACATTTTCTTGGTTTATCTTTGATAGTTCATATGTATCTAAGAATTTGTCCACTTATTCTGTATTTTCCACTCTGGGATAATAAAGACTTTGGAAATAAGTATTCATAATCTGAATTTCTGTATTGTCTGTAGTAATTTCACCCTTTTTATCCTTCACTGCATCAGTTTGAATTTTGCTTATTGTTATGGTTTATGTCTAGTTGTTCCCCCAAAGCCTCATGCAGTCATTGGGCAGGGACTTCTATAGATTGAGACTTGACTCATGAGTCACTGGGATTATTGTGTTTTAGTACTGATGGGATTATCGGTCTGAGTAGGGCTGAGATTATGGATGTGGTCTAGGGTGGATATCCTAAGTCAGAGAGCCTGAATGTAATATAAAGAAGAGACAGAGAGACAGACAAGAGCTGTTGCTCTGCTGCCCTGATTGATTGGCTGCCTCTGCCACCATATTGTTGCTGTTCCGCCGCTATGAACTAGATGCTCTCTTCCCTGTTCCACTTAGCCTTGGACCAGCCGAATATGGACTGAAACCTCCAGTAACTGTGAGCTAAATAAACCTTTCCTTCCTTCATTTTGAGTGTCGGGTATTTGTCCCAGCAACAAGTAAAAAATAAATAAGACACTTATTCTTCCTTTAATGAGGTTGGTTAATAAATCAATTTTATTTACTCTTTCAAAGAACCAACTCTTTTACTCATTAATTCTTTGTATTGTTTTCTTCATCTCCATTGTATTTATTTCTGCTCTGATCTTTATAATTTCCTGACTTCTTTTGGGATTTTGGCTTGATTTGCCCTTCTTTTTCTAGGAGTTTGAGGTGCAGCATAAGATTGTTTGTATGGGTTTGTTCTGCTTTCCTGATGTGAGAATTTACCTCTATAAATTTCCCTCTTGAGATAGTTTTCGTTGCATCCCACAGGTTACAGTAAATTGTATTTGCATTTTTGTTGGACTGTAAATATTGTTGAATTTGTTCTTTAATTTCATCCATGACCCATTGACTGTTCAGGATATATTGGCAGGCTCAGTCTGCCCTAGGAGTGGGACTGGTGCAGCATGTGGTGCCAGGGATTGAACTGTGGTCCCTGTGGCTGCCTAAGCTTGCCTAAGCAGGCACTTTAGACCACTGAGCCATCTTGCCAGCCCCTGGGAGGGTATTATTTAGTTTCCATGTGTTTATAGAGTTTTTGCTGTTTCTTTTGTCAATAATTTCCAGTTTCATTGCACTACAGTCAGATAACATGGGTAATTTTGATTCTCTTGCATTTACTTAAGCATGTTCTGTCTGCTAGCACATAATCTATTTTTGAGAACGTCTCATGTGCAACTGAGAAAAATATGTATTCTGGTGGTGTAGGGTGGAACACTCTGTAAAGGTCTACTAAGTACATTTCTTTGCAAGTTTGGCTTAGTTCTGCTATTTATTTGCTGATTTTTGCATGGTTGGTCTATCTCTTTATGTCAGTGGAGTGTTAAAGTCCCCCAGTACAATCGTGCTATTGCTGATTAGATTTTTCATGTCTGTTAAAATTTGTATTATATAGTTTGATGCTCCTATGTTGGGTGTATATCTATTTATAATTGTTATCTTTTCCTCTTGAATTTTTTCCCCTAACAAGTATATAATGACCTTCTTTGTCTCTTTTAATCACACTTGGTTTGAGCTTGATATTGTCAGCAACCAGAGTAGCTACCCCTGTTTTTTCTGGGTTCCTGTTACATGAAGTATTGTTTTCCATACTAGAAATAAAATATTTGATTCTATTTCTTTTTGAGTTAAATGTGTTTCCTGTATGAAGCGTATTGTTGGATTCTGTTTCTTTGTCCACTCTGCCGTGTACTTCTTTTGATTGGTGAAATGAAGCCCTTTACATTAATAGTTATAACTGACATGCTTGGCTCATCTTTGTCATGTTGCTTTCCTACTATCGTGTCTGTACTTTTCCTCTTTTGCATAATTACTTGCTCTGCTTGGTTGTTCTCTCTTGTTGTTGTTGAAGTTGTGATCGTCTTTGTCTCTTTCTAAAATATCTGTCAGTGCTCTTTGAAGGGTTGGGTTGGTTGTCATGAATTTCTTCCTTTGTCTTTTGTCATAGAAGTATCTCTCTATTAAATTTGATGGATAGTTTTGCAGGATACATCAATCTGAGTTGAAAGCTGTTTTCTTTCAGGACCTCTGATCACATTCCAAGCTCTTCTTGATTTGATGTTCTGTGCTGAGAAATCTGCCGTGATTCTAATGGGCTTTCCATTATAGCTGATCTGTTTCTTGTCTCTAATAACTTTTAATATTCTGTTTTTTTGCTCAATTTCTGAGATCTTGATTACTATGTGTCTGAGTGAAGATTTATTTTGATTATGGCTAGCTGGAGTTCTATATGCTTCAATTACCGTATATCAGATTCTTTTCCCATGCTTGAAAATTTTTCTGCTACTATTTCTGCAAACATTCTTTTTATGATTTTTTTCGTATTATCTCCAGTTGTTGCATTGATATCTTATATTTTTTGCATCGTCTTGCAGCTGTTATATTATTATTTGCTGGTTTCTCATGATCTTAAGAGGTTTCTTTCATGTTCACTAGCTGCAATGCCTTTTTAAAAAAATTTGCTACAGCATCCCACTATGCAGCTCAGACTTGTAGTGATCCTCCTGTTTCTAGTCTTCCTGTGCTGGGATTAAAAGCATGTGCCACCATGCCTGGTCTCAGTAGCCAGTTCAGCATGCCTGAAGGTGGGATTGGTACAATATGTGGTGCTGGGGATTGAACCCCAGTCCCTGTGCTTGCCTAAGGACTTAGTCCACTGAGCTATCTTGCTAGTCCTGTAATGCTATCTTCAGGGTCTGAAATTCTATCTTCTGTTTCCTTCAGACAGTTTTACCGGCTTTCAATGGAAATCTTACTGTCCTGAATATCTGTTTGAAAGTATTTCATGCATTCTAATTCTTTTTTGTATTGTTCATTCAATATTTCCATCATTTTTCTGTTCCCTTCTGTTTTTTTATCTGTGTCTTCCTTAGATGTGTTGAACAATTCTTTTATGACTGTTGTCACTTCTTTTTTTTTTTTCTTTTTTTACCTGAGAGATTATTTCTGATCTGATTTCCTCTCTAGCCTAATGGAATTGTTTCTTTATTTCAGTAGTTATCATCTCAGAAATTTCAGGTGCGTGACTTCTAAGTTCTATGACCTTGTCTCCTGGATTTGTTTTGGGTGGGCTGGAGATCTGAGAGTGCCTTTTTTTTTCTTATGAGATTACCTTTTGTTTTTTTCCTTTTGT
The DNA here is from genome assembly GCA_004027025.1 of Myocastor coypus. NCBI lineage: Eukaryota > Metazoa > Chordata > Mammalia > Rodentia > Myocastoridae > Myocastor > Myocastor coypus. The sequence continues at coordinate 18,381 of PVJA010033343.1, read as the reverse complement.
CACTTTTTGCAGTGAGGTTTGATGGGCAAGATGCAGGTCAGCAAGGCTCTCAGAAGAGTATGAGGGCAGGATAAGACTCACAAAGCTCCTGCTGTGTGGGGTTCAGTGTGGTTCAATTTAAACTCATTAAGGAGGGGGAGCAAGCTGCATTCTAGAAGGACCTGATGACCCTGCGTGTAGGCCACAGTTGTGCAAGGCTGTCTTGATGGTGGATTGGGGCAGGGTAGTGCTCCCCAAGCATCCTTGGCAATCTTCAGGGTTGGGAGGGGTGGCCAGACTCAGCAAACTCCAGAAGATTGGAGGAGTAGGTTTTAGGTTTTTGTTTTAAAAGTGTTATCTGAAAATTCTTGCTAAAGATAGTCACAAAATGATATAATTAACTTAGGTCAAGAGTTAGCACAAGACCAAATACCACATGTTGCTTTTTATTATTATTATTATTATTGCAGCCTCCATGTGTACCATCAAGGAAAGTGGAACTAGCAGACTCATCTTAATGTAGGATGCCACCAAGAACAAACAGCAACACAGTTCCGTTCACCAAGCCTTTCTCTGGCTGCTTTCTCTTTGCTATCCCATCTTGCATTCTGAGGACTGCATCAATGCCAGAATTTCTTGCCGTCCTCCCCAAAATACTCTCCATGGTTCCCTACCATCCCTCACCCCTCATCACTCCTCATCCACATCACTATGACTCTTTTCTTTCTCCTCTAGCTGACAGCTCTACTTGCTTTCTGCTAGACTGATAGGCTCTGATGAGACTTAGGCCATTCAGCCTAAGTCCAGGTAAACTGAGAACCCCTTTTGATCAGTCCAGGCAATGCTAGGTGTACCCTGAACCTCACACTTCTAGAAAGAAAAAGGGCCACTCTCTCAGACCAAGCCAGGGCTTCATCTCCTTTACCTCCTCATCTCTTCAGATAGCCTCTTCTTCCTGTCCTCTTCCTCTCTCAAGCCAGATTTCCCTTTAAGGGTTGCTTTCTTCTGATGTTTTAAAGGTTCTTGTAGATAGGCAGTGCATGCCTATAATGCCCACTGCATGGGAAATTGAGACAATAGGGACACACATTTGTGGCCAGTCTGGCAACTTAGTGAAACCTGCCCCTATTTTTTTTTTTTAAGGACTGGGGTGTAGTTCAGTAATGGAGTACTTGCCAAGAATTCACAAGGCCCTGGATTCAATCTTCACTACTGGGAAAAAAAAAAAAAAAAATATATATATATATATATATATATATATATATATATGGCGAGTATATTATTATTCCTGTTTTATAGAATACACTCCAGATCTTATAATATTTGGACCAAGGTAGTATGACATATGGATTTGTATTTTATAATTATCAGCAGGGATTAAAGATGCTTGAACATGGCCCCACAGGATGGCTCGGTGGTCTAAAGCGCCTGCAGGAGGCTGCAGGGACCGCGGTTCAATCCCCGGCACCACATGCTGTGCCAGCCCTGCCCTCAGGGCCGGCTGAGCCGGCCATAAAAATAAATAAACAAACAAACAAAAGTTCTGAAACAAGAAAAAAATAAATAAATAAAAATTTAAAAAACAATGCTTGACTGTAAAATAGCCATTGAATATAATGTTTCTCTTCATTCTTCATCTATGCAATGGTAGAAATTAAATGCTAGTACCTTGCATGGATTTGTAATGATGAAGTGAGATTCAGTCATCAAATATTTACAAAGCACCTGGTATTAGGGTGGCTGAGATTCAGGTTCTGCCTTCATGGAGCTTATTACTGTTTTCTTTGAAAGACAGAATTTGCATGAGGTATGTATAGTTCAGTGGAAGAAAAATAAATGACTAAACAAGAACAGAAAATAATCTAACCAGACTTCATCCCACTCCATGGAGTTGAGATATGAACTGAAAAAATATGGTAAGCAGGTAGCGTTTACTCAACAAATGCCTACTGCACACCTAAGGTAGTCTGCACAGTTGCTGAGCATTCAGCAGCAAACAAGGAAGGCAAGTTCGGACTCTGAGCCAGTTTGGGTGGAGCCAGCTTTCAGGATGCTGTGGGCCATTGAATGGTATCCCTTTAGTTAGAACATTAATGTCTCAAAGTGCATTTAACAAATAAGCATATTAGTGATGCAAATGAGTTCTTTTATGACTCTGAATGTCCCAGGTAGATACTCTAAGTCCACTTACAGTCGCAGCTCATCACAGGTATCTGCATGGCCTTCCTCTCTTCCCTCCTCACCTTAGACTCTCAAGAATCTCCGTTCTTTCTCCAGACTCAAGTCAGTGATTCCAAGAAACTAATTCCCTCTTTGATCTACTTACTCATTTTGTAAAGAAAAAAAATTGATAAATAAAATTATAAATATCTATGGTGCATACTTGTTATTTTTTAGGGAGTACAGCTGCTTAAAGAAGTTTTATGGGCCAGGCAGGATGGCTTAGTGGTCTAAACTGCCTGCTTAGGAAAGCTTAGGTGGCTACAGGGACCGCAGTTTGATCCCTGGCACCACATGCTGTGCCAGCCCTGCCCTCAGGGTAGGCTGAGCCGGCCATAAAAATAAACAAAAGTTCTGAAACAAGAAAAAAAAAATTTTTTTTAAAGAAGTCTTATGTTCTAGATATTGAGAATACATGGCCCTACTCAATCTTGCTTCAAAGTAAAAAATCTGAAAGGTAACCCCTTCTCTGCTAGAAATGACCACCTTTTACAGTATAAATCACATGTCTTATTCTCACCATCTGTCACTTTTTACCTTTTCACCAAAGAAACCCTTTTATTCCTTTCACATTGCTTAGATCCCACTTCCCCAAGAAAAAGTGGGTCATGGTCCTAATGTAGGAAAAGAGCAAAGACCTCATTTTGTTATAATGGATAGAGAGCTTTACTAAGGAGAATGAAGAATTCACTTCTGAAGGAAATATCTGGGGAGCTACAAAGCCGCTTAGAGACTTTCTCTGGTTAGGACAGAAACACCTGGGAGTTGAGCTCTGCTACACACTGAGAATAGAGATCATGATTTTCTAAGTTCCTCTTTCCTGAGTGAAGGTGAATTCCACACCAATCTACCAGTGAAAAAGTTGGTTGATTCTGCTGTGGAATGGACAATGACCCACAGATTTCTAGTAGGTTTTGACCTCTGCTAGGAGCATCCTACTGGTCTCCTGAGTCTGTGATGTCGCAGAAAGACCACCAGGGGGCAAACGAGACTGCTCGACCTCTTCTACCTAGTTTCTACAGCGCAAAATTCAGAATGTCACTGCTGTAGCTGGCTTTTGAAGTCAACCGAGGCTTCTCATTAACTCTCTTCATCTACACAGAGGAAAACTAAGATTTCATAGCAAAAATAATTTGCCAAAGTCACACAATGAGTTGTAGGAACTAGAAACCAAGTCTTCTGACTATTCCAATGGTATGAGTACCACTGCGCTCTTCTTGCTTCTGCCTCACATTTAATTTTAGAATGCACTGGGTTTTAATGTTATCTTTTCATGAAAAGAACTCATCTCCCCAATCAGCTGTAAGGACTTGAGGCCATGGGCCATATTTTGATCAATGTACATCTTCTCTAGCTCCTAGAGAAGCTAGGTCCTTTGGGCAGAACTTGGTTCTTCGGGGACCTGGTGCCTGATGGAAAGTGGAAGGTTGCAACATGCATTGTGAAAAGGATGTATGGCAGGTCCAGCAATGGTTCCTGAGTGCACAGAGGTGAGGTACACCATCCTTGCCTTCAAGAAGCTCCGCATCAGGTGGGGATACAGCTGAGTGGCACAGCGCCTACCCAGCAGACACAAGGTCCTGAGTTTGATTCTCAGTACCAGAGAGAGAGAGAGAGAGAGACAGACAGACAGACACACAGAGAGAGAGAGAGACAGACAGAGACAGAGAAAGAGACAGAGACAGAAAAAGACAGAGAGGAGAGAGAGAGAGAGAGAAGCTCAGTATGTGAAAAGGACAGATATGTAGACTTAGAATTCAGGAGGAGAGCTTTTAACAGAGGTGTGGATGAAAGATGTGGAAGCTGATGGTGGCCCACCGCGACTGCAGAACATTGGACTGTGTATGCATCTGCTTCCTCTTAATTCAAAGAGAAGAATTTTCTTTTCTTTCTTAGCAACATCAGTAGGAAGGTGGGTCATGCCTACACACTATGCTCTGTAGAACCATTGTGAGGACAATATGCAATGTGTCAACTGTTAAAAAAAAGAAAAGGGAAAAGAAAAAAAAAAGTAATGTTTATTGAAAGTGTTAATGTTTAATTGTTTGATCAATCTTATATACCTATACCTATTAATCTAAACTGATCTGATGATGAAAATATGTAATATGACCATTGTTAAATTTAAATAATAAAAAAATAAATAAAGGTTTTGTTTACCCCTGCCAGAAAAAGCAAAGAAAAAGAAAGATGTGGAAACTGAGAAGAGGCAGTGACTACAATGTGAATACAGAATTGTATCCACATGGGTCATAAGGAAGAAGTAGAACTCACCAAAAAACGGGAGAGGGAACTCCAAAACCAGCAGCAGAAGCCAACACATAGAGGCATGAAGATGTATGTACAGTGAAAAAATGATGGTTCTGACAGACCAGAACAAGCAGTGCTAAGGAGCTGGACTAGGGGCAGCAGAGGAGAAACAAGACTAGAAAGGAAGTTTGAAGTCAGATGGAAAGCCGCAGTTCATTCATTCGCTTTAACAAACATTAAGTACTCCTATGTGCTGAGCAGCACTTATTGCCAATAATGGTGGGGGTGACAGTAAAATGAAGGCAGCAGAGATAGTGATGAAAATGGTAACATGGTGGAATTTCAAGGTGTGGACAATTACATCTGGGCTTCACTCCAAGTGAATCAGACAATATCGACAAGTGTTCTACTCTCCATTTCTTTTCTTTGACACTGCATCAAGTATTTCTGCAGTGATGTACTGCTTTTGTAAATAAAACCAAAATCAGTGATCATATTCAAATGCATGTCATTTGAAGAAATCAAACTTGAGGTTGACATAATTTCAATAAGGTGTTTAATTCACCATTATGGTATACAATGGACTAATCTTCCTTTAAAAAGTATTAATTACAAGCTAAGGAGCTAAAATACTTCCTTTTTTTAACTGTAGACTTTATAAGACATTCTTTATGGTGCTGCTGTAGTCAAATGATGTCCAGGAAACAGTGAAATATCGGTGGGCCCCACCCTTCAGTCATGTTCAGAAAAGTGAACGTGTTCACTTGCTTGTTGAATCTTTTCCAGTCTAATCTTTTCAGCTTTGGTGATTGACTTGAGCTTAGCTTGTCCATCTACCAGAACCTTCTGCCAGTATCTCTGTTAGTGATCACCAGAAAGGACGTCGAGTTTCCAGTTGTATTTCTTTTTCATCTCAGTGTGGACATTCATTGCTGCCTGGGGTTTTAAATCTAGCATGGCATTCTATGTCTCCTTCTAGCAGGTCAACATATACAACTTCTGAGATTGCCGCCAGCATATCCTGGACTCCTGCTGGCCAGGCAGAGTTCTGGGCTACTGATCTTCATGATGACTCCATTCATGAATTGTGGCCCTGGTGGGCTCACCTTCTGAGCGTGACACTCTGGATCCCTGGCTTCTCCAATTTTCACTGCAGCCCTACAGGCACTGTATTGTCTGTTTCCATTTCTGATTCTGATTTTATTTGGGATATTGTCTGTTTTAAAGAAGTCCTACTGGGGTTTTTGCAGTGCCAAATACTCCTTTTTAAAATCCATCCATTTGTTTCTGGATAGGCCTCGACAGGACTCCCATTTTATGTCTTTATATTTTTTTGTGCTTCCTCTTGGTTTTTAATAGAGAAACCTCTTTGATGTCTCTAATATTGTCCTCTTCTGTAGAGAATTCTAAATCTTTGTTCTCTTTCAGAACGTGAGAAGCCTCTTTCTTAATGTCCTTGTGAGCTGTTTGCTTAACTTTTGACTTGGGAGCCAGGCTTTCAGCTCTTGCTCTTTCAGAAAAAGAGCTGCTTCTCTCTTTCTTCATGGGTCTCTCATCAGATAAGCCAGACACCTCGGTTCTGTCTCGCCTTTTCTTTTTCTTGGGATGATTTTGGGGTTCCACACTTTCCGTCTCAGAGCCCTTGGAGGTGGTCCTAGCTCTTTGCACTCCACAGACGCTCTCGTTGCTTGTGTCCATACTCTCCTCTTTTTCTGCACATCGTCTTCTTTCTTCACTCGCCCTTTTCTCTTTTTCTTTTTCTCAACTACTCTTAAGCTGGGAATGAGCTTATTTTTCACTATTTTAGGAAATATGCCAGCTTTTCTTGGTGCCTCTTCTGATGGGTTTATTAAGAAACTCAGTAGCTTTTGCAACTTGCTCTTTTGTTTCAAATTCCACAAAGGCAAATTCCTTCCTGTCTCTCAGTCTCTTGTAGACTTGTAATGTGGTATACATATATAAACATTGCCACATTTTCCAAATACTCTTTTAATCCAGCTGTGATTAATATTTTTCGGAAGTAATTCCACGTCCACAGTGCACTCATCCTTTCACTCAGAGGCTTTTTTCTTCTGGTTCTGATGCCTCCTAAGTCCAACTCAACAACAGCTGAGCTTTTCAACACTCTACTAACTCGCCATCAGTAGTCAACTGTTTCTTTTTTTTTTTTAATCAAAAGCAACTTTTTCATTTTGTTAAAAGTTACCAGAAGGGAGATGTTAACATCTCCATCTCTAAATTTTTCTCTCTGTTCTCAAAGAAATCTGTCCTTGTGAAGGTTTGCATCCCCAAACCAGAAGTCCACTTGTTTGGCAATACCCACAAGTAGCTGCTTAACTCTGGAACGTTTCTTCTTTTCTACTTCCTTCTTTTCAGTGCTCACTTCCATGGTCTGATGTCTACCTTCAGCTTCCATTCTCTGCTCACTTCCCAAAATACGGGTTAAAGGCTTGTGTCCTTCAGCCCTTTCCTGATCCTAGAGTCATGGTTATTTCTCCATTTCTTTTCTTTTCTTTTTAACTTCACTTTCTATGTCATAATGTTTCTGGAAACATGGTAAGTAACCCTGAAGTCCACTGGACTTTTTCTAAGAACTGGGGCAGGCATCAACCAACAAAGTGACATAACACAAGAGGGACAGGTATGCTCAGGATATCCAGAGAGAGTAGTAATGTATTGGACTCATTTATAGACCTAAGAGATGTCGACTCTTACCAGATGTTGTTTGGTTTTGTTCTTAGAAACAGGGTTTCATTGTATAGCCTAGGCTGGCTTAGAATTTTCTCTGTGCTCCTGCCTCAGCCTTCTGACTGCTGGAATTACAGGCATGTGCCATGAGGCAATGTGCAGACATTTTGAACTAGAAGGAAACAAGAAGAGAGAAAGCTGAGTGATCCAGTTCTAAACTTCATCTTTTGTTTTACTAAGAAGATAATAGAGTCTTGAAATTATGCTCAATAAGAAAGAGAGCATCTACTATATGTCAGACACTGTCCTAGAAACTAAAAGGATAGCAATGGTCAAGAATTAAGGTCCAGTATACTAGTACACACAGCATGTTTAAGGCAGAAAAATTGAAAATTATCTCATGTATATTATCTGACCATAGTGTAGTAAAACTGAAAATTATTGACAAAAGAAATAGCAAAAACTCCATAAACACATGGAATTTACATAATGCCCTTCAGAACAATCAATAAGCCACAAATGGAATTTAAAAAGAAATTAAACAATATTTATGAACAAACAAAAATGCAGATACAACTTACCAGAACTTGTGGGATGCAATGAAATCACTGGGGAAATTTACAGAAGTAAATTCTCACATCAGGAAAACAACAAGTCCAAATAAATAACCTTATGCTACACCTCAAGGTCCTAGAAAAAGAAGAATAAATCAAGCCCAAGTCCAAAGAAGCCAGGAAATTATAAAGATCAGAGCAGACATTAAGGCAATGGAGATAAAGGAAACAATATAAGCCATTAATGAATTAAAGAGTTTGTTCTTTGAAGGAATAGAGTTTATAAATTCCTGGCCAATCCTATAAAAAAAAAGAAATGAAAAAAGTTCAAATTCATACAATAAGGAATTAAAAGGGTAAAATCACACAGATCCTATGGAAATTCAAAAATCATCAATACTTACTTCTAATATCTTTACTTTCCCAGGATGGAAAAGAGAAGAAATGGACAGATTCATATATATATATATATGAACATATATGTTCATATATATTTGTTCATATATATTTCATACATATATATGTGTATACAAAGCTGAATAAAGATGTAACAATTTGGAATAACCTAATATCAGACAAAAAATTGAAAATGTAATTAAAAAAAAACTTACCAACAAAGAAAAGTTCAGGTCCTGATGGATTCACAGCTGAATTATACAAGCAATTTAGAGAAAATTTAATGCTAACTCTTTTCAAACTCTTTAATGAAATTAAAAGGAAAGAAATCCCCTAAACTCATTTCCGGAGGCAAATATTACTCTGATACCAAAACCAGGGCCAGGAATGTAGCTGAGAAGCATAACCACCTGCCTGGCAGCGCAAGATCCCAAGTTTGATCACAGTACCACAAAAACCAAACCAAAGCAGAGTAAAACCCAACAAGAAAGGAGAACTATAGTCTAATATCTCTAATGAACATAGATATAAAATCCTCAGTAAAATACTATCAAACAGGATGCAGCAAATAATCAAGAAGGTTATACAACATGATCAAGTGGGATTCATTCAAAGGATACATAAGTAGTTCAATATACACAAAACCATAAATGTAAAACACATCAACGAAGCCAAACACAAAAATCACATGATAACCTCAATAGATGCACAAAAAACTTTGACAAAGTTCAACACTCGCTCATGATAAAAAACCCTACAGAAAATTGGAATAGATGGTCTTTAAGTCAACTTGATAAAAGCCATCTATGACAAAACAACAGGCAACGTTATACTAAATTGATAAAAATAGAAAGACTTCACTTTAAAATCAGGATCAAGACAAGGATGTTCACTATCACCACTTCTACTCAACATAGTTCTGTAAACATTAAGCAGAACAATTAGACAAGAGAAAGAAAGAAAAGGAATAATGATTGGGAAAGAAAAAATTAAATTATCATTATTTTCAGATGGCATGATGCTATACATAGACAACCCCCAAAACTCGACCAGTAGACTTGTATATAGATTTAATAACCAAATTCAGTAGTATAGCAGGATAAAAGGCAACACTCAAAAAAATCAATAGCATTTCTATACACAAACTATGAATATCCTGAGAGAAATTTGAGAAACCATGCCTTTCACAAAAACATCCAAAAAATGTAATACTTAGAAATTAATCGAACAAAGGAAATAAAGTATTTATACAGTGAAAATTATAGTGTGATGAAAAAAGAGATTGAAAAAGATTTCAGAAAACGGAAAGATATTCTGTGCTCTTGGATAGGAAGAACCAGCATTGTAAAAATGGCCATAATCTCCAAATTATACAGATTCAATGTAATACCAATTAAAATACCATTAGTATACCTCACAGATCTAGAGAAAATGTCCCTCAGATTCATCTGGAACCAGAATAATTGAAAACATCATAACAGTGATATATGTGAACTCCTATGTATAGCAGCACCATTTGTCATAGCTAAATTTTGGAAACAACCTAAATGTCCATTGACTGAGGAATGGATTAAAGATGTGATATATACACAGTGGAGTAGTGCTCAGCTATAAAAAAGTAAACTTGACGCTTGGATAGATAAACAAATGCAACTAGAGACCGTATTCATGAGTAAAATAAATCAGACCCACATGTGCAAACATGGTATTGTCTCACTAGTGTGAGGGCCTGAGAGAGCAAATAAGACCTAAAAGGTACAGTAGATACTATGAAAGGGAAAGAATCTGTTCAAAGGGAATGAACAACTGGGATGAAGAAATAAGCAAGCAAAAGAAAAAAAAAAAAAATATATATATATATATATATATATATATATATATACAGTATAGCTTGGATAATTGTACTACTGCTTTCTGCTGGTCTGTTGAAATGAACAGTTAATGCTTAATTATTTTTCTTCTCCTTTTTAATTTCTTATAACTTTTTAAAAACCAATTTTGCGTGCTTTTTTCTGATAATCTAAACAACTAATTTGAAGACATCATTATGCATTTTAACAACCACTGTTGAATTTCTATTATTTTGTTTAGTGAAATTCTGTGTCATTTCTGATGTGGTTTCTTTTCTTATTTTTTTATTGTCTTTTACAAAAAGAATTAAGGTCACATCCTGACTTGGAGGCACCTATCTTTAATTCAAGAACTCTGGCAGAATGAGGGGCAGAAGAATCACCCTACACGACTTAGTGACTTAGTTATTTGCTGTCTCAAAATAAAAAAGAACAGGGGCCAAAAAGATAACTCAGTACAAAGGCCCTGAGTTTAAGCCCTAGTGCAGCAAAAACATACTAAGGTCCAGGCTGTTGGGGAGTTTGCATGCTCACAGGAGGGACAGATCATATACAAGTGAAGAAATATATTCCATATAATACGTGACACAAGAAACCCAAGAAGGCAATATGATGGAAAATGACTGGAGGATGTACAATGTTAGACAGACTAAAGAACTGACATTTGAGCTGAAAGAAGTGTTGGTTGTGGGGCAAGTGTAGGGGACAGTATTCCAAACAGGAGAAATAGCAAAAGCAAAGACTTTGAACAAGGGGTAGGCAGCTTAGTGTACTCAAGGGCAACAACAAGTGGGGGGAGTTTAAAGTCAGAAGTTGGCCTAGGGAAGTCATGCAGAGTTCTACAGATAATATTAAGAGTTTGGGTTGTATTCTATGAGCAGTGGGAAAGTTTAAGAAAGGAAATGATTTATCTGTTTTCCTTTTTTCCCCCTGAAATGGAATCTTACTATATAGCCCAGGCTGGTCTCTAACTTACAATCTTCTTGCCTCAGTTTCCTGAGTCTATAGATGGGACTTCATATGTTTGCCACCACACTCTGCTTTGATTCACATTTTAAAAAGTAACTCTGGTGGTTACTAAGTCCCTCTTTTGGGAGGGTACAGTGCCTGTCACTATCGGACCACATGATACAAGTTATAATGCACTACTCTCTGGCATTCTGGCTAACATTTTCACAGACCAATTGAAAGGAGTCTGAATATAAACTGCTTTGTGTAAGTGACTCTAGGTATGGAGGAGACAGGGGCAGAAGGCTTGCTCTCTATGTGCTTTGTCAGTGAGAGTGCCTATAGTAGAGGAGACTTCTGGGAGTGCAGAGCTAGGACTTAGATGCAGGATGATTATACCTATGGACTCCATTAAACACATTTTGTTCCCCTTCTGCTTCTTCATGAGGGTTCTTTGAGATTATGGGCTATGAGACTCCTATCCTGGTTTCTTCGTTTTTCATGAAACCTCTTGTGTACAGACTGTTCTTGGAAGAGAAGGCCTAAGCAGGGGAAAAGCAAACAGGAACACTCACATAGCCATATAAGCCCCATGAAAATTGGTACGGTTTATACCTAGACATTCCCCAAGCGTCTTGGTAGGGCTTTTTGACTGTGACTGGATTGTGAGGGCAATATAGCTACAGTGATTTTAGGAGATAGGGACTGGTCTTGAAGAAGTACACCACTGTGGACATGCATAAAGGATATAGTTCCCTCTCCCATACCTCCTTTTCCCCTGTGCTTCCTGTCTCCTGTGAGGGGAGTAAATTTCTTCCACCCAGGCAGTTCCTCTATGATGCTAACTGTGCAAAGACTGGAACTTTTAAAATAGAGTCAAAATAAACCTCCTCTGCTTTAGGTTGTGGATGTGTATATTTTGTAGCTGCAACAATAAAGTCATAAGATTCTTGCTATGGTTTATGTCTAGTTGTCCCCCCAAAGCCTCATGCAATCAAGGGTCAGGGACTTCCAGATTTTGAGACATGACTCATGCTCCACTATGATTATGTGTTTTAGTACTGATAGGATTATGGGTCTGAGTCCTTCTGGGATTATGGGTGTAGCCTAAGGTGGATAGGCTAAGGCAGAGAGCCTGAATGTAATATAAACAGAGACAGACTCTTGCTGTTCCTCTGCTGCCCTGATTGGTCGGTTGCCTCTGTCACCATTTTGTTGCTGCCCCACCTCCATGAACTGCTGGCCTCTGCATTGTGCCTCTCTGCCTTGGATCCAGCTTAGTATGGACTGAAACCTCCAGTAACTGTGAGCTAAATGAACCTTTCCTTCCTTCAGTTTGGGTGTAGGGTATTTGTCCCAGCAACAAGAGAACAGTAACTAAGACAGAATTTGGTACCGCAGGAACAGGGTCATTGATGTAACTAACCTGACCATGTGGCTCATGAGTTTTTGGAAATGGCTTATGGAAAGAGACAAGAAAGGTTCAGAGATGTCACCTACAAGAGAAGGGCTATAAAATCTTCAGCTGTTCTGTAGGGGAGATTCTGGTCAGAACTCAGACCAGAAGACTGACAGAAGGCCTGCCTGTAAAGAACAGGTTGAAGAGAGTTTCTGCTGGGAAAAAGGAGAGCATTGGTCATTGGACTCCAGATGATTTGTGCTATGGCTTGGCTGAAAGTCTGTCAGAATTTTGCTCGTGCCCAGAGACTTTGCCTAAGACTGAGATTAAGCATAGTGGACTGACTAATCTTTCAAGAGATATTTCAAAGCAGTGAACTATTGGGGCACTGACATGGTTGTTATTGGCAGCTTTTAGCCAGATTTATTTCAAGAATCAAGAGCAAAGAGTCAAGCAGAATGATTTAAAATATGAGTTTGACCAGAAAGGAAACACCAGAAAAGCTGTGGACTGCAAAGATGGAGCTAAAAGCATCTCCATTGCTGGGAAGGAACCAGAGAATTAAAAAGATGGCCTGAGGGCAACACAAGAGGTGGCAGCTCTCCACCCTTTGCAGCCCCAGAATTGCAAAGGAGAGAGGCTTTGCCTTGAGAAGAAAGCTGCAGAGACCCAAGTATCAGAATGGCAGCAGTGGCCACAAAAGCTCCCAAAATGGCACCAGCATGGAGAATTTGCTTCTCAGAATCAGGGTCAGAGTGCTCAGTGATCCAGACCCTCAAGCCCTACAGCTAAGAGAGAAGAAAGCTTGGCTACTGCTCCAGCTGGAAGCAGACCTTGGCATCATCCACATGGCATTCATTTTAGGCACATTGAGAACACAGGAGCTCTGAGGTTAAGAAGGCTTCCACCTTGATTTCAGAAGAAGGTCTAGGAGGCCACACAGTGTGTCACTGAGAAGGCAGTGTGTGAAGCAGAGAGTGAGAAGCCAATTCACTGGAAACCCCAGAAGTTTGGAAAAGCCAAAAATGTGGATCATCTAAGGGAAACTACAAAGAGGGAGCAAATCTGGCCTTAGAAAAAAGTCATGGAAACTACCACCAAGAGTGCTGTAGGGGTGGAGTCGTGAAAGGCCTTTGGAGGTCACAACTCAGCATAGACTGCTTCGGATGTTCCAGTTGGAACTATGGAATTTGCTCTGCTGGATTTTGGACTTGTGTTTGTCCCAGTGTTTTGTATTACCCTGTTGTTTGCAACTTTTGGAATGCTAATGTTTATCTCGTGCCTTTGAATGTTGGACCTGTTTAACTTTTCTTTTGTACAGGGGCTCACAGTTAATAGTTTACTTGGATTTTGGAGGAGACTTGGGATTTGGACTTTTTAGCAATGCTGAAACTGTTGGGACTTTGGCAACTCTTTGAGATGGACTAAAATGTCTTTGCATAAAAGGTTATGCATGAGACTTTGGGGATCCAGTGGCAGAATGTTATGGTTTATGTCTAGTTGTCCCCCAAAGACTCATGCAGTCATGGGGTGGGGACTTCTAGAGTTTGAGACTTGACTCATGATCCAACTGGGATTATGTGTTTTAATACTGATGGGATTATGGGTCTGAGTACTTTTGGGGTTATGGGTGTGTCCTAAGGTGTACAGGCTGAGGCAGAGAGCCTGAATGTAATATAAAGAGAGATAGAGAGACTGACTTTGTCTGTTTCTCTCTGCTCCCCTGGTTATTCTGTTGCCTCTGTTGCGATTGTTGCTGTTCCACTGCCATGAACTGTTGCTCTCTGCCATGTTCCACTCAGCCTTGGAGCTGGCCAAATATGGACTGAAACCTCCAGTAACTATGAGCTAAATAAATCTTTCCTTCCTTCATTTTGAGTGCCAGATATTTGACCAACAATGAGAGAAAAGTAACTAAGACAATTCTGGAACCAGAAATGTGAGGCCATTGCTGTGACTATTATATGGTTCAGAAGCCTCTTAAATTGGTTCATGGGAAAAGTTTTGAAAAGTCTAGAGATATATCCTAGAAAAGCCCTAGGATATTATAAGTCAGGCTTCATGGGAGATTCTGGTTAGAGCTCAGAAGACCAGAATGCTAATAAAAAGACAGACTGTAAAGAGCAGGCTAGGGAAACTTTAGTTGAGAGCAAAGATTGTGTTGGTAATTAGGTTTTAAGCCATGTCAGTTTGTTATACACTGACAGAAAATTTGCTTACATTTTTCTCATGTCCTGGGACTTTGTGGGAGTCTGTGATTAAGGGTGGTGGGCTAATCAATCTGGCAGAAAAAGTTCCAAGGTAACCCAGTGTTTGGGCTGTGGATGAATACTTTTAACATCCTTCATCCAAGTTTATACTGAAAATTCAGAACAAATGTTACAGTTGAATTATTTTTAAAAGTTTTCTATTTGGCCAGAAAGGAAGCTCCAGTATAGTTGGGGCCTGAAAAATTGGAGTGGAGGAAGGTTTGGTTGTTGAAAAGATTAGCATTAAAAAGAACCCCAGTGGATTAGGACACTAGAAAAAAATAGCCTGAACACATGTAAGGAATCAGTAAGTCCCCTCCCTTCCCAAGCTCAAAATTGCAGAAGTAAAAGATCTTGGTTTGGGAAGAGAGCTCCAGAACATTGTGCTGGAGAATGGCCACTTAGGAAATTTATTCTCTGGAATTCAGTTCATAGTGCTGTACCACCAGGCACTTGGAAACCTCTGCATCCTTGATTCAAGGAGGGCTGGCCACTGCTCAAGGTGGCAGCAGACCTTGGCCTCATCCACATAATTCTGACTTTACAGGCATGCGGGATTCAAGAGGTAAAAAGTCATAGATGAATTCTTCCAGGCCTCAGAAGAAAACTTAGGAGGGCAGGCAATGTGCCCTGAGAGGATGTTGCATGAAACTGTGAGAGTGAAGTAGCAACAGAGATCCCAATTAGTTGGAGAATTGTTCCACTGTAAGACATCTGAGGGAGCCAAAAGAATAAGCAAAGCCAGCCAAGAGAGAAGCAATAGACAGGTTATTCCTTAAGACAAGGACATTCAAGCCCTCTGGAATTCATATCATGCCACAGCTTGCCTCAATTTCTGAACATGAAGCTACAAAACTAAATATACATCTTGCTGGGTTTAGGTCTTGCTCTGGTTTCAGTTTTTTGTATCCCTCCTCTACTCCCACTTGATCCCCTTCCCTTGTGAGAAAGCTCTCCTTGCTTCTTACTATATATCTTTTATTCTGCTCTTTATTTACAGTATGGATTTCTCATGTAAGAGAACCTACATGACATCTGAGCTTGTGTGTCCAGTTTATTTCACTTAACTTTGCATCCTTAAGGCTTATTCATCTTTCTATAAAGGACTCAAGTTTATCATTCAAGTACTACTCCATTGTGTGTAAATACAGTCTTCTTAACCAAACATCCATTGATGGGCAATATATTGTTGGACTCCTAAGGTTTAGCTATTATGAGTTATGATGCTATAACCACAGGTATGCATGCATCACTGACATGTCATTAACTATTTGGGGAAGATATCTAGAAGGGGAATAGCTAGGTTGAGTGGGATTTCTGTTTTTGTTTTTTTAAGGAATCTCTAAACTATTGTTTATGTTCTCATCAACAATACAAAAGGATTTCTTTTTCCCCTGCATCCCCTCCAGGATAACAAATGATGGTAGCCATTCTCTCTAATGCAGAATCTCGGTGTTGTTTTAATTTCCATTTCCCTGATGCGGTGATGCTGAACATTTCTTCATGTGTTTATTGGCCACTTGTGCTTGAGAAGCACCTACTCATTTCACTTGCTAATTTTTTTGTTGGGTCTTTCATTTCAGGGACCTAATTTTTTTTTAGTTCTTTTTTTTTTTTTTTTTTTTTTTTTTTTTTTTTTTTTTTTTTTTTTTTTTTTTTTTTTTTTTTTTTTTTTTTTTTTTTTTTTTTTTTTTTTTTTTTTTTTTTTTTTTTTTTTTGGTGGTACCAGGGATTGAACTCAGAATCTTGTGCGTGCCAGGCAAGTACTTATTCCACTGAGCTATCTCCCCAGACCTTGAGTTCTTTATATGTTCTAAATATTAGTCTTCTAGCTGAGGAAGAGAGGAAATTTTTTTCCCATTCTGTAGATTGTCTCTTCATGCTGTTGATTTTTTTCTTTTACTATGCAGAAGTTTTAAAATTTGATTATGATCTTATTTGTTGATTCTTTGTACTATTTTCTGTGCAACCAGGATTCTGTTCAGATAGTCTTTGTCTTTTACATCTATGATTTTAAGAGTTTTACCTTTCAACAGGTTAAATGTTTGTTTTGACATTTAGATCTTTGATCCATTTTAATTTTAGGTTAGTACATTGTCAGAGTTTACTGATTGTATCAGTTTGAATAAGAAATGTCCAGATAAATTGGATAAGCACAGCTGAAGAGATTTACTAAAGAGAAAACTCACCCTGGGTGGGGGTGACAGCAATTAGGTTTGTTGCTTGAATGACATACAAGGGAAGTATGGAAGGCTTGCTTCTTTTTCTTTGGTGGTGCTCCACTCTTCACCTTCACCTTGGATGTCTTCTCCTGGCATCCGTCATAGAAACTTAAAGGCAGGAAAAGGAAAAGAAACAGGCTCTGTATAGTGAGTTTCAGCCAAGCAAAAGTAGGAAAAGTATGAGCTCCTGATTTGGACTCACATGGAACAGAGCTCCATGCCTTCAACTGAATCCTTTGGGTTAGGTTAATTTCTGTGTATTTAGTTTTTCTGGTGCTACTGTGAATTATATTTTTCTTAATTTCTTTCTCAGTGAGTTAATCATAGATGTACAGGATTGTATTGATTTTTTAGTTGTTTATTATGTATGCTGCTGGATTGAGTTATTAATTCTAGGAGTCTTTTGGTGCAATGCTTTGGGTCTTCTATTTGTAGAACACCAATGTCCTCTATAAATAATAGGAATTTGACTTCCTCACCTGCTATACATATTTTACTTATTTTTGTCTTGCCTAATTGCTCTTGTTAATGTTTTAAGGACTGTATAGAATAGGAGTGATGTCTTGTTCTTCATTGAAGGAAACGTTTTGGCAACCTCCCCCCCCCCAGGTGCTGTGGTTTATCATAACTAGTTTTTATCAGATTGAGATAAGGTCCTTCTGAGAGAGGAGCTTATGGCAGCACATAGCTGCCTAGGGAAGTTGATGAGACCTGTTAGTTACAAAATCCCAGGACATAGGTGGAGAACAGTTCCCAAAATCCTGCATGTGAACTTCTCATAAGATTTTCTATAGGTTGATATAGATTTGACGTCAGCCTAAGCGATGTGAGTGATATAAAAGGGACAATCCACAGTAATTTTTTCACACTGTGTTTGCTCTTGTATAGTGGCCCACTCTCAAGCTGTTGAACCATCCTTGCATCCATGGTATGAAGCTCATACGTTTCCTACTTTTTCTTGGCTAAAACTCACTCTACAGAGCCTGTTTCTTTTCTTTTTCCTGCCTTTAATAAAACTTTGCTACTATTTGCACTTGTCTTGACCAGTTCTTTATTCAAGGCAGAAAGAACCCAGAAACCACATTCAGAAGGAGACTCTAACACCCTAAAACCTGGTAATACTTCTGTACCCATTTTTTTCAGTCTTTAAAAAAATCATGAATAAATGTTATATTTAATGAAAGACTTCTGCTGTGTCTACTGAAATGATCATGCCAGTATTGAACTTGCAATATAGGGGAGTGAAACTCCCAACCTGAGAGGTACCTGGAACAAGTTAATGTTCTCTAGAATCAAAGAATGAATTTTAGGAACAAATAGAAGTTAAGAGTAGAATATTTATTGGGAGAAGAAAACTTCTGTCCAAGAGAGGGACAGAAGGGGGACCCAATGAAAGTTACCCAGAAAGCTGTCCCTTCCAGGTATTTTTTTTTTTATCGATGTCTTCTTTAATAGTATTGAAGTCTGTCATTATGGTTATCCTTTCTCTCTCTAATACAGAGATTATTTCTGTTCTGTTCTCCTTTCTACTTTTGTGTAGTTGTTCCCCTACTTGGGATGCTATTGATTTAGGCATGTCTTTGTCAACTTTAGATATTATTTCTGCTCTGATGTCCTCTATACGTT
>PVJA010033342.1:0-23396 GCA_004027025.1 Myocastor coypus | reverse complement strand
TCCCCTCTCTTCCCCTGCCCTCCCTTCCCCTAACCTTCTCCTTTTTCTTCTCTCCTCTCCTCATCTCCCCTGCGCTTCTCTCTGTCCCTGCCTTTGTTTCTCTCTCTTTCTCTCTGTCTCTCCGTTGCTCTGTCTCTCTCTTTCTCTTTCTATCTCTCCCTCTCACCCTCCCCTGATCCTCCTTCCCCCCCTCCATCCCTCCCTCTGTCTCTACCCTGTTGGATCTGTTTTTCTGCAGAACCTCAAGCAAGACATAATTTGGTAATGAGACTCTTTAAATAAAAAGAATTTTGAAGGTAAAGTTTTTAAATTTGATTTAGTATCTTTGACATTCCTTAACCTAATTATAATAAAATATAACTATGATAGTGCTAGAAGTGAAACAGCAGGAAGCCTAATGAATGCTTACAGAACTTGAACAAATTTCCAGATAAGCCTTATTTTCATTTATTTATTTTTATCATTTTGTTTATTTATTTGGTACAGGTTCTTTCTATGCAGCTTGAACTCATAGTGATCTTCCCTCCTGTCTTAGCCTCCCCAGCACTGAGATTACAGGTGTGCATGACCAAGCCCAGTTTCAATGCCCATCTTGGTGCCAGCACAGCACGCAGTACCAAAGATTCAGTCAGGGTCTAGTGCTTGTCAGGCAGATGCTTAGATGGTTGAGCTATCTGCCAGACCTTCCAGATAATTTTAAATAAATCTATAGAAATTAAGGAAGAGTGTCATGGCCATTCAATCGATACTAATATTTGAAGCAATTCATAGTCCCACACCAATTTAAATATAGAGAGATTGGATCACATCCAGGAAGAATCCTTTATACCGAGGATACTCTAGTCTTTCTCATAGACGTTCCCAGAAGCAGTTTTGTCTTTTTACTAGGGTATCTATACAATAATTCTTTATCTGCCCCCTCTAAGTCACTTGGGGAAACCCACTGACAATTTTGCTAAATGAAAATGTTACAATTATGTTCAGTCCCTAACAGGAATAAGGTGAAACATGTCCCATGAAGAAGTTGCTCAGGTACCTGCTTTCCCGATCCTGAAACAGTGGCTGTCTTCTAGATTACTCTTTTTTTTTTTTGTCTGTTTTGAGACAGGGTCTCAATGTTCAGTTCAGGCTGTCCTTGAGCTCACTTTGGTAGCCCAGGCTGGTCTCAAACTCACATCGATCCTCCTGCCTCAGCCTCCCAAGTGCTGGGATTACAGGTGTGAGCCACCATGCCCGGCTAGATTACTTTTATGGTCTCACAGGAAGTTCCCTATTTCATGTGACAGGAAGAGATGATCAAAGACTGTTTCATAGATGTTCTGCATTATGTGTAGGCAGCATGGGAAAGTAGATACCAGAGCAGTATAACTCTCTCTGAAACATGCTTGAATAATACTAGTCAAAGAAATTCTCTCAACTAGGCAGAACTATGATAGGTCATGTTCTTGACTGTGTTTATGTTTTAGAAGAAGAAATGTCCAAAACCTGGACTAGTCTTCCTTCCTGTGACCCACAGCTGTGGTCTTGGTAGGGAACACACACTTGTGACTACATCCGAGTAATTAGCTTCTCATAAGTCAGGACACCAGCTTGCAATGACTTCACTTCATGCATAGAATAGTTTGTGAACTTTGTCAAACTGACATTGGATAAAATCATCCCTCTATGAGAAATATGTAAGGTTTAAAAAGTAAAAATGTAGTAAGATATCATAGGGGAAATCTTGAAATAAATTCTAGAAAACAGACCCCACTTGATCACAACGTTCAAGTGTAACCACTTCAAAACTAAGTGCTTTTGTTACCTCAGCTAGATGCCTGATTTTTCAAAAAAAGAAAAACCTTTACATATGGATCTAAAATGTTGTAGGGTTTGGGTCCCGCAGATGTTATGTGGTGAGACTTTTGAATGTTAATGTATGGTGGAGGTGCTGCCGTTCTCAGTGAAATCAGCCACCAATGGGCTCTCAGCTGAATGTGCTGTTAGGGCCAGTGCTGGTCAGAGTGTTGGTCATGGACCTCACTGGGCAGGCATGCCGGGGTCTGGCTCTGCCCTTTCCTCTCTGCTTCCTGATGGCTACAGGGTGAGCTCCTTTGCTCTATCGAGCACTTCCGTAGCGGTGTTTCTGTCGTGATGTCAACAAACCATGACTGAATCACTGAAACAGAAGTTCACATTGAACTTTTTCTCTGTAAATTGTGAGTCTTCCAAAATTTTTTTAGTGATGAGAAAGTGATAATTTATTATAGAAAAACTACTTACACGAGCCTAAACTATTTTTAAAATGTATTTATATGAATGAAGATTTCTAGTGTTGCTGAAATTTAGCTAGGACTACATTTAACTTCCTACAATCATGGTCTTTAAGAAGTGCCCTATTTGTTTTCCATGCCTTCCTTTCACACAATTCTTTTTCATGAATTAAGATGATTTTCATCACTTACAGTAATTCATAAAATTGCATGAATGCTGTAGAAAACATGGAACCTAGTGTTACATCATTGAGATTTTTTATTTCTATAGGATTTTTAATAAGTTTTCTGCCATTAATGTCTACTATTAATCTACTAAAAATGGAAAGAACATCCGGTTATTGTGTTCCAAGAGAGAGTTAGTATTTTGTGGGGGATTAGTAGCAAGGTACAGCTTACTGTAAAACACTTTTGTTTAAATACACAACTGATTTTGCAATCATATCCTGGTTGTCACTTATGATGTTTGATAAATTTGGGCATTATTTGATGCTTTTAACCCTATTATTAATGTTATTTTTAAGAGGATTTTTTTTTTGGTGGTACCAGGGACTAAGCTCAGAACCCTGCACTTGACAGGCAAGTGCTTATTCTATCGATCTATCTTCCTGGACTCCAGTTTTTCAATTGTTTGCTCTCATATAATGGAGACTGGATAGTTTCATCTCTGAAAGTGACTAGATGTTTATCATAAGAGCAATAAAAATATGGATTTCACCATTTCTTTTCAAATTACTATGAAAATTACAAGCAATGAATACATTTAATGACATCTAAGGGGATAACATTGCACAATATTTGCTTTGTGTATTACCTTTGTGCACCTTCTGGATCGCTTAAGTCTGATTACACAATTAATTGTTTTTTGTTGTTGTTTTGGGGGTACTGGGGATCAAACTCAGGACTTTGAGCTTGCCAGATAGGCACTTACTCCACTGAGCTATCTCCCCAGCCCCATATTACACAATTAGGAAAGGTGATTGCTGGAGCTATTTTCTCATTAATGTTGCACTTACTTGTGATTTGTGAGATGATAATCATGAAAGTGTCAGTATTTAGAAATAGATACTTTAGTAATAGATCATGCAATTATCAATATCATGTTTTAGTATTAGCTTTATTTTTATTTACTGAGATCTAGACAGATTTAAACACATGTATGAGCAAATAATATTTTCATAGCTTTTGTAATTCCTGAAAAAATTGTGTTTAAGATGCACAATGTAGATAACTACTGAAATATAAAGTACAGGTTTTATATCAAAGCCCAAGTCTTGGGCTGGGGAGATAGCTCCGTGGCACAACTGCCAGCTTAGCAAGTGCAAGGTTGTGAGTTCAAACCCCGGTCCCGCCAAAAAAAAAAAAAAAAAAAAAATGCCCAAGTCTTTCCATGCCATCCCATACTACCTGAAAACAAGATCTTGTAATTATTTACTACTATTACTTGAGTTGCTTCTTCAACTTCCAAGTTTTTAAAGAAATAATATTTTTTTATTTAGAACAAATAAAATGTTCCCTTCCTATTTTATGAAAAAAAAAAAAAATCACATTTTCCCCCACAGTTTCAAGAGAGAAATTATGCACTTTATCAACTTTGTTTAACCCTCTCTTTGTACTTTTTTCTTGCTTATTATTCCAGATGTTTAAAGTAGAACAAACTGTTCAAAATATTACATAAAATTCTCGAAACACTTTCAACTCACAGCAAAATCCCTAATTTCAAGTCTTTGGTTTTTTTGTTTGTTTGTTTGTTTTTTTCTTGTTTGAGAACCTTTGTTTGTTTATTCACTCATTTTTATGGCCGGCTCAGCCCACCCCGAGGGCAGGGCTGCCACAGCCTGTGGTGCCGGGATCGAGCCGCAGTCCCTGAAGCCGCCCAAACTTTCCCAAGCAGGGGCTTTAGTGAGCCATCCCGCCGGGCCCCAAGTCTTTGGTTTAAAGAAGCAAGAATTGAGCCTAAGTAAACACAGGTGTGAGACCGGCGATGCATCTTCCTTGAACCTGCTGTCCTCCACACCATGTAGCACTGCATAGAATTCTTGCTAGTAAGCAGCACTGAGTATACTCCAAATGATGGACCCAGAGACAATGGAAGAATGATGTTTGCATGTTACGTGGCTGTCATCATGTTAGGATCCTGCCACCTGCCACAAAATTCTGAAGATTTTTTTTTTTTTTTTTTCTGGAAGCAGTTATAGAAATCAGGACCTGGGCGTTTGCCAGGCAGACACTTAGCCTTTGTGCATGAGTATTAGGCTTTTGCGCATTGCACCAGGATTCCTAGCCCAATCCTTTAAATTTTAATATGTTATTGATATTATTTTTCTTACAATATAATATAATTATTTAAATACAATTCATAGACATAGCAGTAATTCCATTTGTCTTAGTTACTTTTTACTCGTTGCTGGGACAAATACCCAGCACCCGAAATGAAGGAAGGAAAAGTTTATTTAGCTCACAGTTACTGGAGGTTTCAGTCCATACTCGACTGGCCCAAGGCTGAGTGGAACGGGGCAGAGAACATCCAGTTCATGGCGGCAGAACAGCAACAATCACAACAGAGGTAACCGATGAACCGGGAGAGCAGAAAGCAACAGCACTAGTCTCTCTCTCTGTCTTTCTTTATATTACATCAGGCTCTCTGCCTCAGCCTATCTGCCTCAGGCCACACCTATAATTCCCAGCACTACTCAAACACATAATCCCAGTGACTTATGAGTGAAGTCTCAATCTATAGAAGTCCCCACCCCATGATTGCATGAAGTTTTGGGGGGACAACTAGACATAACCCATAACATTCTGCCCCTGGACCTGCAAAGTCTCATACATATCTCTTTGGCAAAAGACATTTTAGTCCATCTGGAAGAGTTGCCAAAGTCCAAAAAGTTTCAGCATTGATGAAAAGTCCAAATCCCAATCCTCCTCCAAGATCCAAGGCAAACTCTCAACTGTGAGTCCCTGTACAATAGAAAAGTTAAACATATCCTATATTCAGAGGCATAAGATAAATATTACTGTTTCAAAAGTTACAAACAACAGGGTAATACAAAACACAGAAACCAACACATGTCCAAAATTCAGCAGGGTAAACATTAAATCCCGTAGTTCCAACTGGAACATCTGAAGCAGTCTGCCCTGAATTGTGGACTCCAAAGGCCTTACACAGCTTAGCTCCTATAGCACTCTTGGTGGTAATTCCCATGGCTTCCTTCTTAGGCCAGCTTTGCTCCCTCTTAGCAAGATCCATGTTCCTGGGTTTTCCAAACTTCTGGGGTTTCCACTGAACAGGTTTCTCACACCCAACTTTACACACTTTCCTCTTAGGGACTGCCTGGTCTCCCAGGCCTTTTTCTGAAATTGAGGTGGAAGCCTTCTTAACTTCAGAACTCCCACATTCTGCATATGACTATGTGGATGATGCCAAGGGTTGCTGCCAGCTGGACCAGTAGCCAGGCTTCCTTCTCTCTTGGCTGTAGGGGTCAAGGGCCTAGATCACTGAGTACTCTGACCGTGATTCTGAAAAACAAATTCACCATGCCAGTGCCATTTTGGAACCCATTTTGGCTGCTGCTGCCATTCTGGTACTTGGGTCTCTGTGGCTTTCTTCTTAAGGCAAAGCCTCTCTCCTTTGCAATTCTGGGACTGCAGAGGGTGAAAAGTTGCTGCCTCTTGTGATACTCTCAGGCCATCCTTTGGATTCTCTGGTTCCTTCTCAACAGTGGAGATCCTTTTAGCTCCATCTTTGCAGTCCACAGCTTTCCTGGTACTTCCTTCCTGGCCAAATTCACATTTTAAACCATCCTGCTTGACTTAACATACATCTGGCTAAAAGCTACCAATAACAACCATGCCACCGCCCCAATAGTTTGCTGCTTTGAAATATCTCTTGAAAAATTAATCAGTCCTCCATGCTTAATCTCAGTGCTAGGTCAAGTCTCTGGGCACATGCAAAATTCTGACAGACTTTCAGCCAGTCCACAGCACAAATCATCTGGAGTCCATTGACCAGTGCTGTCCTTTCTTCCAGCAGAAACCTCCTCAACCTGGTCTTTACAGACAGGCCTTCTGTCAGTCTTCTGGTCTGAGTTTTGACCAGAATCTCCCCTACAGAACAGCCGAAGCTTTTCCAGCTCTTCACAAGTAGAGGATCTCTTTAAACATTTCCAATCTCTGCTCATAAGCCATTGTTCATGCCCAGGCTTCAAGCCAGTCTTCTGGTTTGAGTTCTGACCAGAATCTCCTAGACAGAACAGCTGAGGCTGTTCCAGTGCTTTGGTTGTAGCCGGCATCTCTGAACCTTTCCAATCTCTTCCTATAAGCCATTCCCAAAAGCTTGTAATCCTCATGGTCAGATTAGTCACAGCAATAACTCCACTTCTCTGGTACCAAATTCTGCCTTAGTTACTTGTTACTCATTGCTGGGACAAATACTGGACACCCAAAATGAAGGAAGGAAAGGTTTATGTAGCTCACAGTTTTTGGAGGTTTCAGTTCATATTTGTCTGGCTCAAGGCTGAGTGGAATGGGGCAGAGAACATCCAGTTCATGGCAGCAGAACAGAAACAATTGCAACAGAGTCAATCTACCAAGCAGGGGAGCAGAGAGCAACAGTGCTGCTAGTCTCTCTCTCTGCCTCTCTTTATATTACATCAGGCTCTCTGCCTTAGCTTATCTGCCTCAGGCCACACCGATCATTCCCAGCAGTACTCAGACCTATAATCTCATCAGTAGTAAAACACATAATCTTAGTGACTCATGAGTGAAGTCTCAATCTGTAGAAGTCCCCAACCTATGTTTGCATGAGGCTTTGGGGGGACAACTAGGCATAAACCATAACATCATTTTCAACAATTCTAATGAAGTAAATAAACTAAATCTTAATATATTTCTCAATCTGGAAGTTGAAATCCACTCTTTCCATGGCTTTGGAGAAATTTTCAATCTAATTAATATTTTATCAAAAATGTTTTTTACTTAATTTATACTTTTGTTATCGATCTATAGTTTAGAAATAAAGTGTTATATATTAAAAATATTAAACAATAAATTCAATAACAGTTTGAGTAATTAAAAAATCTAATATATATGTTTCCTTATTAATTTCTGCTTTTTAATGCATCTTGCTCAAATTCTGTCAACTTGATCTCTGACGATGGATGGTAGTTGCAGGTGTAAACCTCTTTTTAGTTTGTGTGAGCGTGTTGAAATGCTTTGCAGAATTACTTGGATTCCTGCATCAAACCTTTGTGTAATTCAATTATTTGCATTATATAATATCCTCTGTACTTCTCTCCATGTTCTACATTTTAAAAATGCACATTTTAAGATATAAATGTATATTGTATATTATGTTGACCTTATAATACTCAAATAATAAATATTACATATAAACATACACTTAGAAATCAGCTAAAATGCTACCATCATATCTGGTAAGAAGCAATAAAGTTCAGGAAAACAATTGCATATTAGAGTCAAAACCATGGGCTTTTGGGTTAACTTAGTGGTTTAAGCATTTGCGCTGGCAATCCCAGTTAGGCACGGGGGGGGGGGGGTTGACCCCCACACCCAAACTTAAGGCAGACTGAGCCAGCCAAAAAAATAAAAAGTAATGAAAAAATAAACAACTTCTCCTTAGAGTCGAACCTCAGATTTCTTTTTCTTTTCCTTTTTTTTTTTTTTTTTTTAATTTCAGTGCGAGTTCTCACTACTCAGCCCTGACTCATAGTGATACTCCTGATTTCTGCCTTCCTAGTGCTGGTATTACAGGTGTGTGCCACCATGCCTGGACTTTATTGCCAGCTCAGCGTGCCCGATGGCAGGGCCAGTGCGGCATGCGGTGCCAGGGCTCGAATCCTGGCCCCTACACTTGCCTAAGCAAGCACTTAGTCCACTGAGCTATACCTCTGGCCCTCAGATTTCATTCCACACTCTGTACTCCTTGCTGTTAATTACTTAGTTCTGTCATCTTCTGAAAGTGGTTTATTCTTCTAGGTTTAGTAACTCACCTTTTGCACCTGAAGAAGCAAAGCAATATTTATGTATATATATATATATACATATATACATATATACATATATAATACATATATATATAATATATATATAGTTTCAAAGATTTCTATGGTATCTTTCAGTTTAAAATTTCTATGCAAGCTTTTTGATGAGTAATATTCTCTGTAGACATGAGGTGGATGGAGGAATAGGGTAACTACTGAAGAAGAGCACAGCACAAGCCAGAGACTTGAGCAAAATATGTAGGTAATAATTAGTTGAGAAGTTTGGTGAGCTACTTTGATAGTTTTTATTGAAATTATTGCAAAAAATAATGCTAGCAGCATGTTAAATATCAAATTATATAAAGCAGTAAAGCTAATATTCCATATTTGGTTATCTTCAGTATATGAGGAGTATACAAGACAAAAAGAGTCTTACAATCCAAGCTAGTGATCTTGTGCAATCACTTATTTCTGTACTTCAGTTTTCAAAAGTATATCCAAGAAAATGAAAAAAAATAAATAAAATGACATCAAGTCAGTTGGTTACCCACAACATCTCAAGGTGTGCCATTTCAGATTACCCCTGTGAGACTAGGAATTATTTCTCCTTTTATAAGAGAGGAGGATGTTTCCTTAAATACTCTTGTCGAAGTCCAACTCCTTTGCTAGCAGGCTCTCACTGACTCATTTCTTTTTCCTGTCTTCATCTGTAGATTTTACCTCTGGTCCTAAAGCCTTTGAAATTTCCATGGTTCTATTTTAATCACAGTTGCATTGTGATTGAGACTGTCAGCCAAGACTAATGAGGAAAGGTGAAGAAATTTTATTAACTTTAAACAAGATCCCCGCTTTTCAGGAGGGCACTGTTAATGCGTCATCAGGCTATTTCTGTAAGGCTATCAAGTTTGAATTTAGAATAGAATCTTAGGTTTTGACAGGAGTCACTTATATAATATTTTATATAATGCTAAAGTGGCATTTCAGTTCTTATCGTATGCTAGGAAAAATATGTCTCAGGTAAAGAACAAAGAAGTTTATGGAACATATTGTCCAGGAAAATGACTATGTACCTACCTAAAATAATAAGTGTGATCTTTCACAATATACTGTCAAAGAAAGTAAAAAGTATTAGCACTTCCTTAGACTCAGGTTCTATTTTTTAGTTACTATACTTTTATGTTGCACAAATTTTTATCATGTATGAAACTCAATTTTCTCACACAATGTTTTTCACCAGGTATTTTCCAAATCTCTTACAACAATGCATGAGCACAGGAATTTCAATTGCTTACTACTCTCCTTGTTAATATACAAAGCCTCTTTGAAGTAGGGCAATTTTGGGCTTCCTTGTATAAACATACAGTACAAGGCTATTCCTTTTAATACTTGTGGTTCTAGTCCCTCTAAATGAAAGACTTCAGCCTGTATATTAAAAAGCAATGCTTTCAGGGCTTTGAAAATTGTCACGCATCACCCCAAATCAACTCAGAAGAATATAATAGGAAAAAAATATTTTTCTCATTTGTTCTGTGGTAGATGCTGGCTGTAAATCTGTTTACTTTAAAGTTATATAATTTTCTTCCCCTTCTTTTTAGACTGTGGGGCTATAGAAGCTATACTTGTACCTTTGTCCTATGACATGCTGAAATCTGGAATGATGGGTTTTATAAAAATATGAGTTTTATTTCAGGACTTAAGCCACATATACTCTTTAAAATATAGTCATCATAACATACAGCTTAAAATAAACTCCAAAAAGATACTTAAAATGCTGAATAATATTTAAATGCATGACAATGATAGGGAAAAATTATAAACAGAATGACTGGAGACTAACCCTGGGTGAAGTAACTCAGAGTGGTAACCGGAATCTGGCTCATACCCAAACTGTAAGCCCAAAAAGTTTTATTTCCTAACTCAGATAGGTCATTCACTGTGAATGATATTCACAATTCCAAGTCAAGTTTAAGAGAGTAGCATCTAGATAATTAGGGCTCCTGTCCACTTCCACCTGTAACAAGCTGTCTTCTCCTTAAATACGACCTCTTCATTCAGTGACTATCTTTTAATAAGAGTAGCATATACCATAGATTGTCTGCATTTTAAATCTAACCTTAGTGAAATGATGGACTCTTGAAAAGCACATTATTTTCAAGGGGGGAAATTTTATTAACCTGAAACATAATTATATTCCCTAAGTGTAACAAGCAAGAAAATAAATACAAAAATAGTTTTCCCTCCTTTTGTTGTCTAAATCCAACTAACTATGCACAGTGAGCACCTGATGACATATGCCTAATTCCTGATCATACTCGCATTTAACTATAAAGAAAACAGTTTTAGATGGTGATTACCATTGTCATTATAATCTTAAAGCTGTCCTAATTAATTTTGTGTCAGTTATTTACTTATATTTTTAATTGAGCTGTTTCATAGATACAAAATGGTAAATAAAACAACAGATAAAATCATAATGCATAAAAATGTCTTTGCATTATACATCTGAGACTTAAAATACAGTAATATGGATGATACCTATTTATGAGAGTATTATCCTGCTACTCTTAGAATTGAGCAGTGTGCCTACATACTAATAGATTTTATTTTCTTTATTTGAGATATACCTTGTATTTTCTTTATGTGAGATATCCCTTTACTTTATTTATTTATTTACTTTGCGTTTTACTGAAGGGTCTACAGGATGTTCAGGGTCTCACTGCTAGATCCGATTCATAGTGATCCACCTATTCACAGCCTCCTAAGAGCTAGGATTACAGGCATGTTCCACGATGATTACTCTCACTTGCTGTTGGGGGTGGGGCTGGCATGGCTGGCCTGAGGATCGAACCCCTGACCCCTGTGCCTGCTTGCAGTCACTTTAATCTGTCGAACTATTTTATTTCCTTTAAAAAATGGGTGTTTTTTCTTTTGCTAATTTTGACTTTACTTGTGGAATTACATTGCATGCATCAATGTTTGCTCTGCATTGCCTTAGCATCTTCAATTCTGTGTGTTTCCATTGTTCTAGCAATGATGATGATAATAGTCCTTTATTACATTATTTTAGTACTTTACTAAGCATGATACTATCAATATTAGCATATCAGCAACAGAGTTAAGATATAAATCTATATATTTCAGCTCCAAGAGCTATACTTTTAATCATTATGTCATATATTTTTTATTATTTTTATCTTTTGCTTATTTATGTATTTACTACAGGGACTCACTATATAGCTTGCACTTGCAGTGATCCTGTTTTTAGCCTCCTCAGTGCTAGAATTACAGGCAGGGTATGTGGCATGTGATGCTGGGATCAAACCTACTCCCTGCACTTGCCTAACCAGTCACTTGGTCCGCTGAGCTATTTTACAGGCCCTTATGTTGTGATTAATTATAATTATTGAGTATGAATTATGAAAGAAAGGTTGACTTCATAAAAGTGCTTGTGTTTGTATAGAAACAAGAAAGGAATGGTAAACGTGTAATGTGGAGTGATTCACTAACATTGAATTTCAAATTTGATGATCACAGGACAGTTTTCAAATGCTGTCATATGGTAATAAAATACAATTTTTTTTAAAGTTACATAGCGTCGGGGGAGAGCTCAGCAACATCAGCACCTGCCTGGCAAGTGCCAAGTTCTGAGTTTGATCCCAGGTGCCAAAAATATGATAACTAAACAAATATTATATATTTAGAAATATTAATGTTTAGCATACACTTAGTAAATTTCTAAGTTGTATAAACCTATAGTGATAGAAACAAAATGAAATGTATTTTAGTTTGATAGAGCTCTATATTTGTGATTGATTTTATCTTTTTGCTATATGTAAGTCCTTGTATTACTGGTAATTGTAAATATACATAAAGTTGTAGGAAAGTGTGTCTAATATAAGATTAATTTAGAAAACATTTACAAATAATAAGAAATGCAATCCATATCTAAAATATTATATAGCTAGATGATAGATACATGATAGATGGATAGGAAGAGACCACAGACACACAGATGAAAAACAATATTTTATTTTATTTTATTTTATTTTATTTTATTTTATTCTATTCTATTTTATGGACTGGCTCAGTCTGCCCTGGGGGTGGGGCTGTCACAGCATGTGGAGCCAGGGATCAAACCGCGGTCCCTGTGCATAAGCTTAACTAAGCAGGCCCTTTAGACTGCAGACCCATCTTGCTGGCCCCAGAAAATAATATTTTAATTCAGTAGCTGATAGGAAAGTTCCTCTTAGTCAAGAAGATGGAGAGATGTCCATATGTCTCTCATACTGGCAAAGAGACAAAAAAATTGTAAGTGGAAGAGACAGAGACAATAAGAGCAGAGCAAATCTCTTTACAGTAATTAGAATAAAAATTGTAATTTTTTTAAAAAAATATAAAAACATTGAGAATACATGAGCCTAAAGCAGGCTGGTGAGAAGGGAGATTATTTTGAAGAGAAATACCAAGAAAAGCCCAGGTATGACACGACCAAATTAGAAATTAATGCACTTATAGAGCATATGTTACATGTCTTACACTGCTCTTTACTTCCAAACAATTTTTTTTAGAATTTCTTTTTTTTTTTTTTTTTTTGTCTTTTAGAGACAGGGTTTCACTGTACAGTTCAGGCTGGCCTTGAGCTCAGTTTTGTAGCCCAGGCTGGTCTCGAACTCTCACCAATCCTCCTGCCTCAGCCTCCCGAGTGCTGGGATTACAGGCGTGCACCACCGCGCCCGGCTTTAGAATTTTTTTAATTATCTTTTTAATTTTTTTTTCTTGTTTCAGAACTTTTGTTTATTTATTTATTTTTATGGCCGGCTCAGCCTGCCCCGAGGGCAGGGCTGGCGCAGCATGTAGTGCCAGGGATTGAACCGCGGTCCCTGCAGCCGCCTAAGCCTTCCTAAGCAGGCGCTTTAGACCACTGAGCCATCCTGCAGGGCCCCTTTCCAAACAATTTTTATAAACCCAGCAACATAATATTGAAAATTAATCTATTTATACTGTTAAATTATGAAATTACTTTAGCTGCCTGCTTTGTGACCTTTGGTTTTGTAACAGAAACAAATCTTTGGAGAGGGTCAAGTAAAATTGAAATTTACTGAGTGAATGAGTGTGTGCAGAAAGGTCTGAATTTAAAATGTATGTTGATAGATGGAAGAGCAAAGTTAAAGTTTTGAACAAAAATACGACATGGCATCTGAAATAAAACACATTACGAAACATGATCATGGGAAGTGCAGCAACGCTTTGAGAAATCCATAGATTCCAACATCACAAGCAATTCACTTACATTTCAAGAGTCTTGATACAACAAACAAACAAACAAAGAAAAACTGCTCTTGTCTAGGAGACATTTTTGCCATGGGCCAAAATTCCCAACACCCATATCTTTACTAAAGAAAGCAGAGGAATTTTGGTAGCTCACAGTTTCAGCCCTTGGTTGGCTGACTGCGGGGCATGCAAGGCATGGTGGGAGAGTCAAGAGAGGAAACTGCCGCTATCATGGTGAGCCAGAAATATGAGGGAAGGGAGCCATCAGTGAGGGAGATGCACCCTTCCTGGGGATCCCATGGGGACTCACTTCTACTAGGGTACATGTCCTCACAGGAGATCAACCATGTACTTCTCAGCAGACTCGCCAAACCAATAATAAATACAATGCTCCCATGACCCCATCACCTTCCAATACACATGAGGTATAGGGAGATATTTGGATATTGATCACCTTCACATCATCTAAAATACTGTTACTAGGAGTAGGTGGTGAGATTAAGAATGGCTTGGATTTGTTTCTTTATTTTTCTTTTACAATTTTCAGACAATAAACATGTTAAGTGGTGTCACCATCTTTGGAGAAAGCTTTAGAAAATAATTTAGCAAGTACAGGACAGTAATAATAGCAGCAAGTAGAAAATAAAGCATACTCTTGTGCTACTAAACTTTTGAATAATTTTATTGTTTCAAAGCGTTCCTTTTATTTTAAGTGGCAACTAAGCTTATACATTCATTTCTGAGTATATAAAATACATTTGGTTTTAAAATAAATTTTGTCTTGTTTTGACAAATTTGAAAATTATTAAAGTCTGTGAGAGATATTTTTATGCTCAAATTATAGCCCATTGCAATTCAGTAGATAATAATCATATATCAATGGAGAAGTAAAGAACTTCTATGTAGAATTTATTGTAAAAAGAACTCTAAATTCATGAGAAAATGTGATAAAGTAATATGAATTTCTGTAGGATTGCTGACTTTTTCATGGCTATTCTTACACTTAATGAATACTCCATGTATTCATCATAGAAACGCTAGTGTGTGTGTTTTTTGGCAATGTACATTAATTTTTGCAAATTTACTGAAAAGTGGGCTTTTGAGTATTTGGGGAAACCATGTATTCCAGACAATATTATCCCCTGGGTAATTTCACTTACAATTAAATAATGATTTACTAATTCCAGTAGATGTAGTAAATGATATTTGTCATATTTTTGAAAATTGTACCTAACTTTTTTTTTTTTTTTGTCTTTTTGAGACAGGGTCTTGTTATGCAGTTGAGGCTGGCCTTGAGCTCCCTTTTGTAGCCCAGGCTGGTCTCGAACTCGTACCAATCCTCCTTCCTCAGCCTTCCGAGTGCTGGGATTACAGGCGTGAGCCACCACGCCCGGCTGTACCTAACTCTTAATGGCTTGATGACACCAGAAATTCACTGGTTCTGTGATCTAATCTTACAAAAATCAAGTCATCCACAATAAGAGAAAAGATGTGTTTATGCGACTGTGTGCCTTGTTAGCTCTAGCTTGAAAAATGCAGGTAAGCTTATTATCTGTAGCTCTGGTACTTACCTAGCTATAGGCAACATATTTTGAGAGTAATTGTCCTTATAAGCAGTGCATGCCTAGGTGGGTGGGATGGAGATGCAAGCATGTCTTTTCTAGACCATCTTAACAGAGTGAGAACATTTTGAGGTGAATCCATATCATGCTTTTGGAGGGTGTGTCTAAAGAAAATAACTGAAGTGCAAGCACCATTTTCTGACTTCAATGCCAAACCAGATGCGTGATTCATTACATGCTGTCTATCACTACTTCACTTCAGGTGTTTTTCAGGAAGAGAAATGAAACAGACATTTCTCTCCAATATTTGATTTAATAATTCTGTGTGAGTGGGCACAGATTCTCTACCTGCCAAAGAATAAATCATAAGATGAGTGAGAGTTCTCTCAGCACTCACCATTAGCTTTTATAAAAACACACAGGGTTTAAATTTAAATCGAACATCAACCTGGAGTTGGACCTGGGTTGACTTGCAAGAAAGGAAATAACAGCCGATCCAGAGTCCTGCCCTGAAAAGCTTTGACAAAGTCTCTCTGTGAATACTGAGCTGCTGTCCCCAGAATCATAAAGTGAATAATACATTGTGATTTTTACTCTGCATTTGACTCTTTCTCTCTCAGATAAGCAGTCATGATATTTAATAGCTCAGCTGTAATAATGTACGATGTCAAATATTAGCATAACAATGTCCTAAATACTATCATACATGTAATAAAATGACTCCCAAGCACGCAGCATGATTTACTCCATGACTAAAGTAACAGAATTAAAGTATGAATCATGGCATCTCCCCATGAAAACTAGAATTTAAATAATCAATGTTCATAACGTTTCAATTTATTATTTTGCTCAGTGTGAAATATGAGAAAAGTTTATTTAATTATCTTATTTTATTTTTCTATTTATAGAAGCAGTTGTGAATCTACAATAATTTCCTGAGTCATCTATAACTTTAAATGTTCTCTCAAGTAGGTCATTCATTTTTTTTCTAAAGTCCAATGACTATAACTCCAGATACCCAAAATAATGTAGTAAGAATGCTAGCTCATGTCCAATTTTTGAAGAAGCTTTCATAATAATTTTTCCAGAAATTATTGCATGATAAAATAATGCAGATTACATAGTCTAGCTGTTTGCAAGAGGAATGTTGAATGGCTAACCAGGTGAGCTTGTGTAACAGTGTGGAATACTTTGGATTTAGTGTAAAGAACTCTCTTATTACTGAATGAATACATTCCCCAGTGTCTACATACTGAGGAACTACATCACCTTGGCATCGATATTCTGAAAGAATATCATTAGAAATAACCTTTTAATTTCCTATACATGTAAGCTTATGCTTAATTTTTATTACTTAAGATGATTTCAAAATGTATAATCATGCCACATGTATTAAATAGATGTTACTTAGATTTTGTTCTGTATACTGTTATTTATACGACGTGATTTCACTATTTTAACCCTATTTTTCTTGCAAATTATTTCAGAAATTATGATTGAACTCTGCTTGCTAATGCAGATTCTTCCATTATTGGAATAGAATCAGCTACAACTGTGAAGACAATTGTCCCAATGCCATGCTTTCCCTAAATCTTTCTCCTTATCAATTTCTTTTCATTGTTATTTCATCACTATTTTTCCCCTCTCAATGTATGCTAAATTATTTTAATCCTGTGTCTCAGAGGCTACTTTTTTTTAAACATTTGAATCCTAGCATAGTGATGTGTTAGATTTGACTCTGTATGACCTCAAGCATGTAATGGGACTCCAAAGATGCGAACTTACTGAAGGTATTCTTCATTTTTTCATGAGACATTCTGGAAAACAATGAGAATAATATGTTCTGTTTAAGAGCCATTTTTTTTAAATTTAGTCTTTTCTACCTTGAATTGTCTAACATTAGGACACGTACCAGTAGAAATGATCTTTCTTCAATTTTTTTTCTTCATCGATGGGAAATTTCCACCATTTCCTTTTTTTCTCCTCCTTTTTAAAATTCTATTTCCTTCTATGTCTTTCTTGTCTTCCGTGAAAACTCAGCCTTGTAGCTTGCTAGCTTGTTTTACCAATTACTAATCCTTTGTCTTTCCATAACATGTTTGGCAGTATGAAGTTCACTGATTCTTTTTACTTTTTAAAATAGTTCGCCAAATAAGGTCTTGTTCATTACCCTGTAATAAATATTTATGAATGTAGTAACTCCTTCAGTTCTCCAAATCACACATTATTTTAGTTCATCAATTATCACATCTCTGTATCATACATTTCTGCTCTCTCATTTTTTGAAAGTATATTGCAATCTTCTTTTTTAAAATTCTGGACTCTAATTAGTATTTGATATTTTCTCTATTCATTTAAATAGCTAAAAACATACATACATGGTATGTTTTCAAAATATCCTAAAATAATACATCTCCTTATTTTAAATGGATTAATTACTTTGAGTTAATTAGCCTAAGACATCCTAAGCTTCTACCCTATTTATGTCTTCACAATATGATTTAGAATTATCCAGGAGTTGTTCCCCAAAGTTATGTACTGGTTTCTCTCTGGCATGTTTAGAGAACGCTTTTATTGTTCATGTTTATATACTACTCTTCTGCATGGAGATTCTCAAAGACGTCCTGATGTTTTTATTTCTTTCTCCTAGATATCTTTTATGTCTCATTCTTCTTCACTGATATCTTTTAAAAATTATGTTTTAATAGCCCCATCAAAGGCACGAGAGAAAATAATTTCATTTCTTTTCCTCTATTCCCTTTTGCCCACATATAACTCCTTCTAGCATAATTAATTTGTAGGCTTTATTTCCATTTCTTTTTTTAATTTTTTTTTAATTTTTATTTTTTCTTGTTTCAGAACTTTTGTTTGTTTATTTATTTTTATTTTTATGGCCGGCTCAGCCTGCCCTGAGGGCAGGGCTGGCGCAGCATGTGGTGCCGGGGATTGAATTGCGGTCCCTGCAGCCGCCCAAGCGTTCCTAAGCAGGGGTTTTAGACCACTGAGCTATCCTGCTGGGCCCTCTATAATTATTTATTTAAATATTAAGAAATATAAAAATTGGTTCATTTGAGTAGGTCCTATAAAACTGTATACAATTTTCTTGAATGATTAAGAATAAAAATAATCTACTTGTCCTAGTTCACTCCTATTAACAATATCAATAGTGACTTTATAAGCTAAGAAGGGGGCAGGGGAGATAGCTCAATAGAATTAAGCACCCGCCTGGCATTTTAAACCACTGCGCCATCCTGCCCAGCCCATCCATTTCTCTTTTGACTGTTGCTCTCATTTCAAATTTAGATGAGAAACTTTTAAATAGAAATATTTCATTTCGAATCTCAGAACAAATTTAACTCTAAGAAATAGTCTTTCCTACTCATATCTTACTCTTCTCTTTGCCTTTGTATGTTTAATAATACCCTAGAGCTGTATTACAAATTCACTATTTTAACACTATTTTTCTTACAAGTTACTACAGAAATTAGGATTGAACTCTGCTTGTTAATGCAGATTCTTCCATTATTGGAATAGGATCAGCACTCTTTCAATTCCTGAGATTCTATGTATCCATTAAAATAATTTCCTTTCCCACTGTCTTCATGCGCTTATTGATAGAATTGGCATACTCTGTGATTCAAACTTCAAAGGTGTCATGCAGGAGATCTTCTAAAATCAGTGACTGCAGGTAGGTTTCACTATCAGTGCTCCATTCCTAGACTTTGAGGACTTCGATGCAATTGTTAATAGAGCAAAAGAAATAAAACTACTAAGACATTTGCTCTACCTGTCAGTGATTTAGAATAAAATTTTGTCTCTGACAGCCTGCTCCTTATTTAGTAAAAAATAAAGGGATGGAGTAATTTATCCTTTGAATGCTTCGTAGCTATCTGCTAACATAAACAATATTATAAATGCCTCAGAATATCACAGTGACTATTATATTAGGACCACATGTAGAGTTGTGCTATGGCTATTCTCCACGTGGATGCTTAAGTACACTGACTTTATCTTACTTTCTGAAATAAAATGATGAAAACCAGGCTGCAATACTGGAAAAGAGGAATTTGAAGGAAGAGAAACAATCAAATATATTTCCAAAAACAGTTTCTTTTAGTGCTTATTTATTTATTTATTTATTATTTTATTTTATTTTATTTTTACTCAGTATCAGTCAGTATTACCGACCATGGCAGTTTTCCATCAAATATTGAAAATTGAATAGTACATTCCATTGAATAGTACAGATAATGAGAGTTTCCTGCTTTTTGTTTCACTTATGTTCATCTATTTGAATTACTTTAGCTTAACACTCAAGATAACATCTCTTTTATGACCAACTAAAAGTATGTCCTTGAGGAGGATGCCAGCCTGCGTTGTTCTCCATATTTACACATTTTGTGGAATGAAAATCAATGGTACACATGTCACAACACTTTATCCAGAAAGACATGGGGTCCCAATTTGTATTTTCCTGCTCAAATGCCAGATTATGATATTTTTTTCTGTCTTTTCGAGATAGGGTCTTGCTATGCAGTACAGGCTGACCTTGAGCTCACTTTTGTAGCCCAGGCTGTTCTTGAACTTATATCAATCGTCCTGCCTCAGCCTCCCAAGTGCTGGGATTACAGGCGTACACCACCATGCCTGGCAATTTTTCCTGAAGATTTCTTTCATCTTCATACCATTTTCACCTTAAGTCATCAAAAAGATCACATGAACATGACAACAAATGTCATATAAAATGACAGAAAGTGGACATCCCTGAGGGTTAGGCTCTGTTCACCCTAATTACTGGAAACAATGTAAGCAACTGCTTCAAAATTCTGTTATCATGTCTAACAATTGGAGGAGTGATTATTAAATGGAGGGGCTTAACATTACTGTCTTTCTGAGTATCAAACATCTTATACTTGGAATTCGTATGATCTATCAATCATTGATATTTTAATAAATCTCTATAGAATGTGATAAAAGCAGTTACATATTTTTGCACAGGAAATTATAAATCTAAGCATGTACAGAGTTGTAGTCTGTCAATCCTTTGGTATGTTTCCTAGTCTCTTACTCTCATTTAATACTGTTTTTGTTTTCTTGTAAACCAATGGTTCTAAACTTTTCTTTTGCAGGGTTAAGAATATAAGTTTATAGGCCAAAAATTGGAGAAAAAGAAGGTCTACAAGGATTGCCAATATTTTAGCCCTAGTCCTTTAAGGCTAGTGAGGACTCAGGACATAAGAGAACCTGTGCTGTAACATCCTGTAACTCAGTGGTTTCCCAAATTTTCTGTTCAAGGAAATTATGGGGCTGCAGAGAAAAGGGATTGAAGATATACCGTGTACCTAAATAGAGTCTCCTAGAGAGAACACATTCTCTCAGGCTTTCACAAAGAACAAACTGGTCAAGCAATGGTCATGACTCATCCAGATGGCTGACACTGACAACAGTTCCACAAATTACTGTACATGGTTTCAAAGTAAATCCTGAGGAGATTTGACTGGCCTTGGGAAGTACAAAAATTCCACGTTTTTTTATACAGTTCTTGCTTGAACTTGCCCTTAACCACCCAGAAGAAACATTTAACCATGAGGCATAAAATGTAAAGCTAGATTAGAATGCTGAGCTGTAAAAGGCTTAAATCAACAGCTTCCATCATTGCCAGTTTTGCCAGTAACTCACTTGGACTATGTAACACTGGATTATGTATGCAACTACTTTCTCTTAGTTCAAGGAGAGGAAATCTTTTTGTACCAATAATGATTGGAGAAATTGTCACTTCTGCACCCTGTGCTCTGTATGGCTACTAGGAGGACAAGAATATGCATGGTATCAAGTACTAGAAATGTACCGCTGACATGTTTTGAAACTACCACAATGTTATTTCTTATTAAATGCAATGAAAAAGATGAAAAAACAATAAAGGGAGGGGCGTGCCTATCCCAGGCATTCATACACATTGCTTGGCTTACGCCAGACTCACGAGTTGCATCCTTGTAGCAGGCGACTGTGCCAAGAGGAACATTCTGGCTCACGACTTTCACTAGTCTAGAGTTGTGCATCATAATGGGAGTAATTTCTGGTGGATTCAAAATTTTCTGGATGGCCATAAGTGTGCTGAGGAATTAACATGGATGATGGTGGCACAACTGTATTACTATATCATAATGCGCTTGAAGTGTAAATTGCATGATATGTGAAATATATCTCAATAAAACTATTATTAACCGCTCCATTGTCTAACTTTCTATCCACGTACACTAAAAATGCTTGAATAACTACATTTACACACAGTGAACCTGATAGCTCGGCTAAAGTGCCCACTTAGGCAGAACACAGCAGCTGTGAGTGTCATGCTGGCCCCACCTGTGCGGCACAAGGAGATGGCGATGGAGACTGGGTGTGGTGGCATGCACCTGTAATCCCCGTCCATTGGGAGGTTGAGAATAGGACAATCACTAAGAGTCTGATCTACGTAGTGAGACCCTGTGGACCTTGCCTTAGATACAGAAAAAATAAACAAATAAAATAAAAATAAACACAGTGCCATTGTCAGGTATGGAAATTTTTAGAGAAATTGAGATCCTCACATATATCTGCTGGGAATATAAAAGTTTTTCTCAGTTTTGATAGACTTTATCAGTTCTAAACAGATTTATGAAGACATGGTGAATGCACCTGTATCTTGCCATTTGCTTCTATCCAGGAGAAATGTGTATGTATAAACAGTAAGGCTTATGTTCACAGCAACATAATTCACTATAGTAAAAATTAAAAATAGGAAACAAAAGCAGGAAATAATCCTGTCTGTCAGCACTGAGTGGAAAAATACAATAGACTTCCAGCCTGACACCTTACAATGTCTACCAACTGCACATGAATAAATAAAATGACCCATATCCATGCAATGATACCCTATTCAGCAATTAAAGGGATCAGACTTTACTTAGTTGAAGACAAATGAGCTTCAACATTGTTAAGCTGAATGAAAGAAAGCAGACACAAGAAAATTATCATTTAATAAGGAATTTGCTGGAGAGATAAACCCATAAAGATGGAAGAAAATCAGTAATTATCTGGAGTGGAAGATGAGAATGGAAATTGAAAATAGAAAAGAACATTGTGGGAGTCTGAAAGTCATTCATAACTTGTTGGGATTTTGGCTTTGTACCTTTAAAATCAAAAAGATACTATATAATACATTTATTGTATCTAGTAATTCCAAAAACCTCTGCAACTGGAAAAATATGATTCTTAATATTATTAAGATGTAGACGAGTAAAGCAATGTTATCGTTATATCTCTAACCATTTCTTTGATATTTTATAAATTGTAGCCTCTATCTCCATGTCAAATACTAAAAAAGTTAATGATGTATGAGATTTTTCACTATAAAGTAAGAAGCAATTAAAAAACCCAACAAGGAGTCTTAATTTCCGCAAAGAATTATAATTAGGAATCTGACCTTCTGTGACATTGTCAAGGAAAAGAGAGCTAACTGGTGCCTTGCTATGGTGCAGTGATTAAGATTACTATCCATGTGCACAAATGCTAATTTTTATAACTTTCTTTAAACATAATGAAGCATTTCTAGGTTTGTAAAATTATACTTACATTGAGGACAAAGAAAATTTGGCACACAAATTTTGTTACACACAGCTCAAGGTAATATTTAAGTTAGTGGGGGAAACTTAACTCTTTGGTCCCAGATTTCACAGTGTAAAAGTAGATGGTTTGGAGAGATAAACCCCATTCTTTCCTTTAAAAGAAAGACATACTCAATGGAACTTTGGAGAATAGCTGACACATAACGAGTGTAGGGATCCTTTGATCTTACTGTGAACTGGTTCAACTCCGGGGAGACAGGGCAGTAGGAATCAGAAAGAGCCAAGACCAAAAGTTGGGCTAGGTGGTCACCAGTCTGCCTGATAGGCCAGACTAACTCAACGCACACACAAACGATTCTTTATTTATACTTGTACAAAGTTTGCATCCCATAACACAAGGCTATTGAGCAACCAATAGCTGTCCTGAACCAGACAGGATGTTTTTCTCAACACTGGAGTAGCTTTCTGCTCCAGGCAGGGAAACCCAGTCCCACCTACACACAGTTGATCGATTTCCTGGCTTCCTGTGGCTCCCAACAAATGGGATTTATCTTTTTCTTATTTAACATCACTGTCTGGATGCATTAACTCAGTCCCAGTGGCCTCACAAATTTAAATCTGTTGTCAAAGGCATCATCTTATTTATGAAGTTGTACTGCCAGTCCTCTCCTCTCCTCTCCTCTCCTCCCCTCCCCTCTCCTCTCC
>PVJA010033341.1:0-23280 GCA_004027025.1 Myocastor coypus | reverse complement strand
CTTCTTTCCCCTCCCCCTCCTTTTTCCTCCCTACCTCGCTTCTTCCCCTGCCCCCACCACCTTCCGCCCTCCCTCATGCAAACACTTGTGTTCCTCACACATAGAGGTCTGAATAGTCACGCGAGTTCTTGGCACGTTTTCCTTACAGGTCCGGGCAGCATATCTTTCCTCTTTTTCTCCCTGATTCCCCCATTCTGGTTTTCACTGCCATAGACAAGGTTTCTAGTCAATGGTGTATTTATGTCCTTGAAAAACAGAGACTGCTAAGCACACGTCTTCCCTGTGCCTCCTGCTTGTCACCGCTGTCTTCGAGATCTGTCTCTGCTGCTGAGTCCATCTCCAGCTTGACCTCTGAGCACGTCAGCCTGTCTTTCTGCCCATGCCACCTGGTAGTGGGTCCTCCTGTCTTCCCTAGCACGCTGACTTCCGTTGGCACTGTTGCTAGTCAGCAGACTACGGGTTAATGAGAAGATGGCAGTGATAAAGTGCCATTTCCAGCATGGTGTCCACACGACAAGTCACAGTAGACACTGACCTTGATCACCTGGCTGCAGTAGAGCTTTGTAGTTTTCTTTTGCTGTTAAGTTGCTTATTAATTTTCCATCTTTCCATATTTATTACTAAGTAACGAGTAAGGCACCATGCCCAGAGGGGGGAGCATTACGTAAAACACTTGAAGTTCTGTGCACGAAATCTGTTCCTTCTTTTGCTATTCTCTGTCTTTCTATCTCTGTCTTCCTATCTCTGCCTGTCTCTCTGTCTCTGTCTCTGTCTCCTTGTCTCTCTCGGTCTCTTTCTCTTTCTCCTTATATCTGCCTGTCTCTCTGTCTCTGTCTCTATCTCTGTCTCTGTCTCCCTATCTCTGCCTGTCTCTCTGTCTCTGTCTCTGTTTCTCTGTCTCTCTGTCTCTCTGTCTCTCTCTCTCTCTCTCTTTTTCTTGTCTCTTTTCCACACTCTTCCTTTTATGGTATGTAGGATGTTACCACACTCTCCTTGTAGAGTTCCTGCCCTAGTCCCAGAATCTGCCATTTCCACAAGGAATTCTGGCTCCTTTTACTGAAGACTGATGAGAAGCCCTAATCTGGGTTCTGAAAGTGCTCTGATCTCAGCTCTGAGCCCTCTTTCCCTTTGTTTGCCCTCCTATCCCTGGCTCATTAGTCATGGGGGTTTCCCAAGGATGACTCACACTTTCAACTCAGTACTGAAGAGTCCTGACTTCGTAGAAAAGTTGACGAGAGAAAAATAACAAGTCAGAGACATGGAGTTTATAGAGAAGCGTGGTGAGATATGGACAGACACATGCCTGAGTGCAGACAGACAGCATGCTGAACCCCCAGGGAACCCTGAGGGTTCAGCCCAGAGTCTGAGGGGTCTCTGAGCTGGGAGCTGAAGAAAGGACCCTCTGTGTGCGACCTGTGCCCAGGCCCTCTGGCTGCAGCACAGCTCAGCACTCTCTCTCTGGATACAGCTGCCCTGGCTAATGCCAAGGCTGCCCTTCCTCCTCCCCACCAGTTCTTTCATCCTTCCTACATGGAAATGAGTGGACCTTCATCTCTCCCTGACAACGCATGCAGCAACACTTTATTTTTAAAAAGACTTATAGGGCCAGTGAGATGGTTCAGGGATCTAAAGTGCCTGCTTAGGAAAGCTTAGGCAACTGCAGGGACCTCGGTTCAATCCCCAGCACCACATGCTGCGCCAGCTCCACCCCCAGGGCAGGCTGAGACAGTTATAATTTTAAAAAAATGGGCTTATGGCCCATGGGAGTTTATTCTTGTGTTCTTCATTCCTTTTTGTATGACTTACAGCAAAGCTGGAAATCTATCGTGAAGAAAATTTGAAACAGTCATCTGTGTCCCGTGTAGCCCTGTGTCCCTGCTGCAAGAGCAGGCATGGTGCCCTGGGGCCGCTGACTCCTGCCACTCCCAGGCTGGAGCCAGGAAAGCGCAGCTGGCTGGTGAGCAGGGTCTGCTGGAGCCTGGCTGACCACGTGCTACTCAGGTGTTGGTGTGACTCAGAATGGAGTGGTGTGGCAGACAGAAGCCTGTCCTTTCAGTGCTCGCCTTGCCCTACTCCATGGCCCACTCGGACACCCAGAGAACAACCTGGTGCCTCCCCTCTGCTGCGGCAGTGCAGCAGGGGCTCACTCAGGGAACCATTCTGCAAGGGCCTAGGTGAGACTTTAAGTCTGGGGCATGGACAGCCTTATCTTTAATGTCTGTCCTGACCTCGCTTAAGCTTTCTTATCTCCCAGCTAAGTCATCTGCAAGCAAACAAAAAAAGAACAAGGTGGTGCTGAGTTTCACAACAACAGAGAAACCACCAGTGGCCAAGGCAGGGGAGAGATAGATCAAGCACTGGGTGATCTGGGGACATTGTCCTGGGCAGGGCAAGAGGAGGATACTGGTTTGTGTCTCAGGGACAGAGTGGGAGTTATGTCTGGGAAAATATCTCTCTGCACTGTGCATAGGGGCTGGTGGCTCCTTACAAGTCCTTTTGGGGCTGACGTGGTAGATTAAAGGGGTGTGCAAATTCCCTTCCTTGGAATCTACATGACCAATAGAATGTGGGGTTCTATGATCACAGGATTCTGTTC
The DNA here is from genome assembly GCA_004027025.1 of Myocastor coypus. Lineage (NCBI taxonomy): Eukaryota > Metazoa > Chordata > Mammalia > Rodentia > Myocastoridae > Myocastor > Myocastor coypus. The sequence continues at coordinate 20,684 of PVJA010033341.1, read as the reverse complement.
TATTTCTGGGATCCTTGATCTACTATGCAAGGGTGCTGGTTACTCTGAGTGCCATGCTGAAGAAGCCATACCACAACCTTGGCCTTCTATCTGCACCCATCAAGCCATGAAAATAAGATTATCTATCTATCCATCCATCTATCTATCTATCTATCTATCTATCTATCTATCTATCTATCCACCCATTCATCTATTTATCTGACAAGGTCTTACTATGTAGTTCAGGTTGACCTTAGACTTTCCTTGTAGTCCAGACTTGCCTCAAACTCACAGCAATCCTCCTGCCTCAACTTCCCGAGTGCTGTGACTATGGCTGTGAGTCGCCACACCTGGCTCTCAAAGCCATCGTTAGACCCTTAAATCACTTTCTTCACAAGCACGATGACACAGACTAATTTCCAGCATACCATCTAGAGTAGAAGACTCATCTAGTTGGACATATTTCCAAACTACAGCATTGTGGAATATAGTAAGGCGACTGTTATAAGTTTTAAGACTTACCTAACACTTTGTAACTATTTGTAAGTTTTGAGATTGCTACACAGAGGCCATCATGACGTTCACATCGCTCTCATTCAGCCTGATTTTAATTTCTGAGTACTGCATTCTTGGTTAATTCTCAAAACAACCTGCTTGAGAGGCTGGAGTGGAGACTAGAAGTCCTCTTTGTGCTTTTGATAGGATGCCTTGAGACTCTTACTGTGGGCCAGCCTGAGTCTCCTGGTGAGTCCCGAGGGTGGAGCAAATGGGAGAACAGGCTTAGAAATGGCACCAGGTGGAGTGGAACAGTGTGCAGAGACAGGACTTGGAGGTCAGTCTGGAAGAGGGAGTGCATGGGGGGGGGCTGGGCCCTGAAGGAGGGAGAAGATAGACTTGGAAGAAGCATGGACAAGGAGCCGATCTTAAAGAGCTGGTGTGTGGGGTTTCCCAGGGGAATGAGCAGGAGCTCCATGTGAATGATCAGCATCGAGTTGGTGTCTGCCAGGAGTTCTAGTAGCCCCGGGCTGGTGGCTTCTCCCCAGCTCTGCCCACTGCTGCTGCACTTGGCTCTTTTTAAAAGCTCTGCTGCTGTCCAGATGAGCTCACACACGTAGTGCAGGTGCAGGTGCAGGCTTGGCCTGCAAACCACAACAGTCCAGGTCTGTACGGCCACAATGCACCCAGTAAAGCCTCTGGAGGGGCATAAAGGGTGATTATTTGTTTAGCATCATTAGCCAGAGTCCCAGAACCCAGCAGAAGCAAAGCAGAAACTTTTGTATTAAGGAGATTAAACCTTAAACTCAGCTGAGAAGGCTCTACTGTATTGGGTGGCTTTGTTGTGCCTGGCATTGTGTGATTATATGCAAATCATGGGGAGGCCTTACTAGAGTCCTGACCACAGAGGCTTAGCCGCCTGGCTGGGCTGGGTGTGTAGAAGAGGGGGCAGCCACAGGCGCCGATCAGATATCCCCTAACACCCCAGGCAGGGAAGCCTGCTTTTCCTCAGGTTCAAGAAATTGGAGATTTGCACTTAGGCTTGATTTGTCAATTAGGGATTTCTAATGGATGTGTAGGCATTAAAGACAGAAGTGCCACCAGGAAACTAGAACTGGAAATGCAAGGTAATGTCCAGTGAGAAGGGGGAGTGGCTTCTCATATGCAGGGACCCTCTGCCATCCTTTATGGCACTGTCCAGCCTTCTCTTTTGAAATTTAAGAGCAATATATGTGGTCACTAGAGAGATGACATGCTTTGGTTTTCTTTTCCCTCAACCATTGGCCCTGATCTGTAGTAACCAATCAGAAGAAGGACTTTGGGAATTACCCTGCATTTCCTGGTCCAGAACTACTTAATTAACGTCCACTCTGACAAGGTGGTACAGGTCTAGGTGCTGGTGGGGGAGGTGGTAGGTAAGACCAGAGATGAATAGAATGTCTCTGTTTTTCAGAAGTTTAGAGATAAGGTCTTTACCCGGTTAACTAACTTACCTGATGGAATTTGGTACATGGTGGGGGAAATGGCCTTCAGTAGTGCTGAAGGCTTCTGATTTGGAAGGCTTCATGGAAGAAGGAACATCAGCGCGAGGCCCGAGGGTCTGGAAATTGGGAAGGCAGCAAGGGGTGGGAGCTGCAGGAGCTGAGGGTGGGTGTAGGCTGGCCCTGGCCCTGGATCACACTGTGTCTTGGCACTGGGGAAGCAGAATGCTACTGGGCTCACACTGGAGGATTCTGATGGCTGTGCATACCTTGCCCTCCTCCTTCCTATCTTCCCTTAAGCAACACCTTTAGCTGCTCCTGAGCCCTTGATGGCAGGGTCAGCTTGAACATCTCTAGGTGGGCATGCAATGTCCTGCAGGGTTGGGAGTCCTGGCCATCAGCCATGGGGGCTTGGGGACCTGGTTGGGATCCTGTGGTGTGAGCTCATCGTGAGGCCTCTCTGACATGTTTCTGAGGGAGATCACCAAAGATGCCTGCAGGGCTGGACGGAAAATCCTATGAAGCCAGGCTGGCAAGCCATCAACCTCAGGAACTGGGCAGAGTGGTAGAAGCAGATAAGAAAGCACAAGGTGAAAACTGAGGAGTGTCGCCAGGGAATGGAAGGAGGAACCTGTTGTTAAACTTCAGGACATGGCCGATGGGTGCAGGGTTGGCGTGGGCATGCTCTGTCACGGCTCTAGCCCTGGGCACTGTGGTGAGGATGCCGGGAGGCCCTCCGTGTCCAGTCCCCTGAAGTAGCTATTCATTTGTGGTGAGTCAGCATACTTCTAGGAGAGAGGACATCCTTCTGCGTGCACACAGATCGGGACTGGATGGGCAGGGAGATTGAGGTCTTGGAAACGTTGGCTTTCTAAGGAGAAACTGCGTCGTTTTCCAGTCCGCTGCCATTCCCATTCCTATGGGAGTCCCTGGATTCATGGGGTCTGCTGTCCAGGGGCGGTTAAAAGCTGAGCACTTTCACAGTCCCTGCTGCGGGAGAGTTGTGAGCCCTGGAGAATGAGAGTTATGTTCAGCACTCCCAGATGCACATGATCTGCTGGAAGCGTGTGTGCATATGTTCTCTGGGTTCTGAGAGGTTAAAGGGATAGAAGCAAAACCAAAGCTGTTCTTTAGAACTGGGTGTCCCGTCCTCCTTCAGAGAGGAACGCTTGTTTGGTGAGAGGAGAGGGCACTGCGGGCTTCCACGCGATGAGGAGAGCCAGGCGAGAAGAGGTCCGAATGGGGGTTGGGGTCGGGAGAATTTTCTGAAGATATCGTCTCTACCTGGGGCTGGACAAAAGACGCCGGCATCTGGGGCTGTTCACCTGCTCAGCTTTTGTTCTGCCCTGCAGCCTCTACTTTCTACAGAGCCGTGGGGTGGGGCAGTGCCAGGGAGGGTACACTGTCTGCCATCTGCAGGAGAAATACACCAAACACCCACACGCAGCCAACGGAAACTCTCAGCAAAACAAACAGGGAGCGGAGCTAGGGTGGCCTGCCAGGGGAGTGTAGGCGGGCAGGGCAGGCGTAGGGAGAGGCCAGAAGGCACCTGCCGGGATGGACTGTGGCTGGGCTGGCTGCCCCAAGCAGGGCACAGGCTGTCCCCCGCTGCCTGCCAGGGCAGAGCCTCTCCTTCATCCAGCTGGCAGGTCTGAAGAGCCAGGGGCTGCGTAGCTAGAGTTAGTGAGCACACATGTTATTGATCACCAGTGCCTTGATCAGGTTGCTGGGGTGGTTGTGACAGCCAATATGGGAGGAAGAGTTAGATAGCCTGGCCTCGAGAATGGGGATGGGAATGCTGAGTTTGGAAGGTGGTCACAAGAACAGAGATGGTGTCTGTAAAAACCACTGAGACAAAATACCCAACACCCAAAGTTAAGGAAAGACAGGTGTATTTAGCTCACAGCTTGTGCAGGTTTTGGTCCGTAATTGGCTGGCTCCAAGGCAGGGTGGCAGGGCCCGGGGGTAAGACTTCAAGCGGGAAGAAAACAGCAGATGCAACAAAGGAAAGAGGGGAGAGGAAGCCTCCTTTCCTGCCTTGTATTTGCGCAGGCTACCCCCACCCAGGGCAGGTGGAGCACTGGCCATCTCCCTGCCCTCCTCTTGTCCAGGCTCAGGATGTTGACAAAGTGGGGACGCTGGCCCCTGCTGAGCCCCTTCAGTTAAACTTCTAAACTCCTCAGGTTGGCACAATGTAACAATCATTACAACCCTTAAATAGCTAAATTGCCCTGGATGGGCTCAGACTTGCACATGTAATCCTCCTGCCTTACCATATCACCAGGGCTGGCATTGTCCTCACCATTTTTTCTGTGTCTGACCACTTAGATCACAGCGGGCAGTCTGGGTGCTATTTTCTAGCTGTGACGGGTATAGCATCAGGTGGGGGTCCGGGACTCTGCCTCGAGGTGGTATGGGGAAGCTCTTCAGTTTGTGGGGCTCCTAAGAAATGGACAGCACCACTTGATGGGGTGCAAAGTTACATCCCATGGTTTGGTGGTAGTAGCAGGCTTTGGGCATTAAGGGTGGGGTACAGATCTTCTCCAACACCTCTACTTTCTCTGGGAACCACACCTCCAGTCCCCCCAGCATCTGCACCTCAGGGTGAGTGGCAGCAGGGAATGAGTGTCCACAAACTTGTTGGGACAGGGCATGCGGCTTGTTTGCTCTTCTCAGGGCCAAGCCTGGTGGGCCGGACTCAGAAGTATTGAGTTACTTCAGCTGAAGAATTCCTTTTCTCATCTATCTCCATTTATAAAGTAGAAACAAAAACCTTGACCTATACATGCCCATGGCCCTAAGCCAGGTGCTCAAGTATCATTCTGGGGAGCTGCTTCCTATCTGAAACAAGGTATAGCCCCTGGGGAAGCAAGAGTTCTTCTCCTTCCCACCATGGTGGCACTGGTGGACCTCCCATGATTGCCACCTACCCCTGTGAGCCCTGCATTCCCTGACACTACCCAAACATTTTCCTCATATTAGATCTGAGTCCTTGAGAACAAAAGAGGACTGGTAGTGCCCCTTTGCCCAGTGGAGATCGAGGCTCTGCCCTAGGTCTAGTTGGTGCTGGTACACTCTGGCAAAGGAAACCACCAAGCAGGTATGCTTGTTTGTGGTCTGGTATCTTGTCTCTGTTTGCTTTCAGAAACCAAGATGAGTTTTGGTTGGATTCTCCACAACTTGACTTGCTACACTTCAGAGTTCTGGTCTGAACTAGGCAGTCCCAGAGAAGCCTGCAACAGTCATAGCCTGGACTTTCAGAATAATGTTTGACTAGAGAGTCCCAGGACAGGTAAGAGCTGGACTTGGGACACCTATCAAGTGAGATTTCTTACTCTGCAGCCAGTATTAGGACAGATGATACAATAAGTCAGAGGTGGGGGGCAACAGGACAGGCAGAGTCAACCAAGTTATGTTTCAGGTTTTAGACTTGGAAGGACCTCAGACATTTCCTGTCCTCTCACTTCCTCCTGGGTAGATGATTCATTTTCTATCTGTAGGAAGGGGTATCACTAGGAAAGTTGGATTTGAGTCTGCTCAAAGTAGATTGTAGCTAATTAGATGCGAGTTCTGCTAGTTCTCTCCGTGGCATGTCTTCATGCGTCCGATTTCTCATTTGTAAAACAGGACAATCCGACCGGATGATCTTTAAGGTCTATTCCACTTTTGACATACATTTTATGACAATTTTTTAAAAGAATTTATTTTATCTTATTTTATTATTTTTTTTTCTTGTTTCAGAACTTTTGTTTGTTTATTTATTTATTTTTATGGCTGGCTCAGCTGGCCCTGAGGGCAGGGCTGGCGCAGCATGTGGTGCCAAGGATTGAACCGCGGTCCCTGAAGCCGCCTAAGCTCTCCTAAGCAGGCGCTTTAGACCACTGAGCCGTCCTGCCAGGACCCTGTAATGCAATGATAACAGCAATTTCTACTTCACAGACTTCATATGTGCTCTCTGGAGCTACTGCATACTCAGTTCTTAGAGTAGTGCCTGACACGTCAGGGGATTACTATTGTTAGGCTGACACTGATAGGGAGCTTGTGGTTCTGGGATAGCCACCAAGTGGTCCATTGCTCTTGCTCTGCCCTTTGTCAGCCTCCAATTTCTTTCTTAATATGATACTACATATGCAGTCCTTTGTTCTGCTCTGGGTCCTCCAAGGATAAGCACTCCCTTCAGATAAGCCCCTAATCTCTCCTTCTGGATACCAAAACTTGCATTGGTGATGCAGATGATAGGGGAGCATGGAAGAGAGAGAAAGAAATTAACCTGTATGTGTGAGTGATGGAGAGATTAGCAGATTAACAAGATTGGGGAAATAAATATTGGATCTTGCTTTCAAGAAATCTTAATTTTTTCGTTGTGTTTCTTTGTTTTGATTTATTTTAAAGACAGCAGAGGGGGGGGCCAGGGAGATAGTTCTGTGGCACAAGTGCCTGCCTGGCCCACGCTTTTGCATGTATGGTGATTGCTTTCAAAATGTGTGTAATCTGCCAGGAAAGAAAAGGCCAGTAGGTGCAGAATAATCAGCTTTAGAGGATGGTCAGTTAGTGGCACGTGCTATCTCAGCACTCACTTGAGAATCCCTTCATATGTTGGTTGGGAGGTTGTAGAGTCAAGATAACCAGAATTCTAATCTTAGTTCTGTCACTCAGTGGCTGTGTAATGGAGTAAGTTATCCAACCTTCCTGGGCCTGTTCCTTTATTGCAGTTCTTTGGTGAGGATTAATGCGGTCATGGGCTGTAAATTATTTGGCAGAGGGAGACGCACAGCATGGACTCCATAAGTGATGATGATGATGATGATGGTGATGATGATGGTGTGCTTTCTGTCTTTAGTACAAAGAGAATCATTGAGAATCACCGGAAGGGCTAGGATTTAGTTACATCATGAAGGAGGAGGGAATGCCTTCTAGATGAAAATGGCAGCATGGCATCAACAACTTGGAAAGAAAACTAGCAGGAAAGCAATGTCTGAAAACTGAGTAGAGGGCATTATCTTGGAGGAGGTGAGGAAAAAGCAGAACCAGAAGAAATAAAAGTGAAGTGAAGAAGTTGTTCATTATGCTGGCTACTGTGCCCGGCATGGTGCTTTGCTCAGCACAAGCTTTGGAGTTGCTGGTAGCCTTTCAGGCTGGCAGTCCTGTCATCAGTGTGTGGGTTTGTGCCTCCTCCTGAGTGCCACAGATTGGTTGGTTTGTATATAGCTCTCCACGAGATTTCCAAAAGCTCCTTGGCTTAAAGCTTCAGAAGCATTTCTTTTGTGCACTAGCTTCAGATTCAGTCAACAATCCAGGTACTATTTACAATTACGGAAATACAAAGCATTTTTCTTCTCAGTCTTTACCCTCCAGATACAAGGTCTACCTCATTTTTGAGCCAGGCAGTCTCATTTCACCCCTTGCTACGTGCTGTTAGGCATGGCCCTTCACCCCCATGTGCCATTTCCTCATGTGTCAGATTCGAGCGATGTGCCTGTGGTCCATGGTTTGCCTCTCTGCTCCAGGTTCACCTTTCAGATCCTGCTCTTCAGTGCTGGCTGGACTTGAAGCTTCACTCCCTTCCCCTGACATTAAGCTTTGTCAGTAGAAAGTGCCTCTATCTAAAATAGGCTTTTGTGGGCCTGGCAGGATGGCTCAGTGGTCTAAAGTGCCTGCTTAGGAAAGCTTGGGCGGCTGCAGGGACCAGGGTTTGATCCCCGGCACCGCATGCTGTGCCAGCCCTGCCCTCAGGGCAGGCTGAGCTGGCCATAAACATAAACAAACAAACAAACAAAAGTTCTGAAACAAGAAAAACAAAACAAAACAAAAAATAACCAAGGGTGTGAGATTATTTTAAAAAAAGAAAATAAAATAGGCTTTTATAACTGGTGAGTGAGTATGGGGTTTCTTTTTGAGAGGGATAGAAATATTTTGGAATTAAATAGCTATGACAGTTGTACAACTTTATGAAAGTCCTGAGAGTTACTTCTTTTTTTAAAAAATGTATTTTAGTTTGAAGAGTAAAAACAGAAGCAAAAACAAATGAAAAAAAAAAAAAAAAAAAAAAAAAAAAAAAAAAAAAAAAAAAAAAAAAAAAAAAAAAAAAAAAAAAAAAAAAAAAAAAAAAAAAAAAAAAAAAAAAAAAAGCCAAACAAACCAGAAACAGGGTAGCATACAACAATGCATATGTTACAGATTTTCAAAACAGGAAGAGCTAATTAACAATGGTGGTGGTATTATCTATTTTTATCATCAACTGTATTGCTCAGATTAACAAGATTGGGGAAATAAATATTGGAGCTTGCTTTCAAGAAATCTTAATTTTTTCGTTGTGTTTCTTTGTTTTGATTTATTTTAAAGACAGCAGAGGGGGGGCCAGGGAGATAGTTCTGTGGCACAAGTGCCTGCCTGGCAAATGCAAGGTTGTGAGTTTGAACCCCGGTCCTGCCAAAAAAAAAAATAATAATTGATAAGACATTGGAAACGGTACATGTTTAGAAGACCGAGACGGGAGGCATTTAACCAAGGGCTTTGTATTACACATTGCTGTCCTCAGTGTTGTTGCTCAAATCACAGATATCAGCATACAGAGTTGCTCAAGGTGAAAATTAACTGCTATTAAAAAAAAAAAAAAAAACTGATGGAAATTCTGAGTAGGAAAATAGGGAATGCTTCACATTTGCACACCATTCCTGTGCAGGGGCCATGCTAATCTCTGTATCATTCTGGTTTTAATATATGCGTGCCTGAAGCAAGTGCTGGAAGTCACTTCTTTATGATAATTCAAAGGATGACTTTTATGGTATGGAAAATTTTGTCTTAATGAGACATGCAAAGTTTCGGGAGGATGGGACTAACTTATGAATGGGAAAGGCATAGACCATAGCAAATGTTCTGGAATTAATGTAGTGATTGTATTTTTGTTTCATTATTTAGCAGATAATATCTATTATTAACCTATTATTGGCCCTACTCTCTTGAGCTAAGGAGAACTTCACATTGTTCTTGGTTGTCATGAACCTGTCTGTCTTGTAGGTTTTCCTGTTTTGCATGATGACAAACACATGCTACCTGCTTTGGGAGCTCCGTAGAATGACTAGCTACACCCCTGCAAGGCTCCAGACCCTGCTGGTCAGGCCTTAGAGTGACTCCAAACAGGCCAGAATCACAGAGAGAAGTCAAAGACCCACTGTTGCCTCTGGATCAGAGATAAATTTGAATCATGAAGACCCCACTGAAGCTTGACTGTCCTCTTTCCTGTGTCCCCAACCAGCCTGCTCTCCCTGCTGTGGTCACTGTAGAGCCCAGACCCCTAGTCCTCTGTTACTGTAGAAAGGAGGTCGTTGGCTGGGAGTGCTGCAAAGCTCTGCAGGTCAGCAAGGCCTGTGGAGGCTCACAGATCAGGAATCAGAAGAAAAGTAGTGACAACATGGCAAGTTAGAACACTTCCAGGGGACTGATAGGGGTGAGTATTTTCTCTGGGATGTCATCATAGATGATGACAGAGGAAATTAGAGCAAAGTGTAAGGGTCTAATACACTTGGCCCACAAAGACCAGCATTTCTATTTTAAACTCTATCAAAACCTAGCTATGACAGGGCAGCCCTAATTCAGTCATTTTCTGTCCTTATCTCTCTCTATATGCCTATACACTTATTGAAACACTTGTCTTAGCTTCTGGTCTTGAAAATGGCCTTGAGTGAATCCCTCTCCTGTAGCATCTTTGCTTTTCCATGGCTGTTGGCTAGGGCCAGTCAGGGAACAGGAAGGGGGTGGCAGTTGCCTGCCTTGGGATGCCTTCCTGTGGGGCTGTGTGACAGCTTAATACTGTCCCTTAATATGTGATGCCACTGTCATTCTCTTGCCATTTCCCATTAAGCCAACTCAGGAAGTTTCAAGGTGAAAATGGCTGTGTAAGGAGGGGTAGAGAACACCTACCTGCTTCCAGGGTCATGCATTGGACTGACCCTTGTCCCTATGGAGCTGCTGCAGCTCCTGGGTGGCATTAGTTGTGGGGTCCCTCTGAGGATTCTCCTTGGACCTCCCTTTAGACACAGTTACCAAACATGTTTTTCACCTTTATTAATCTGCTCTTCTCCCCTTTCTTATGTCGCAGCTGCAATATTATCTGATGGGCTTGCTGCCAGCCCCGTGAAGCCTGACAGTTACAAAGGATGGATTAGCGGCAGAAGACTATTAGGGAAAAAAGAGTCCTCTTTTCTTCTTTTGTTGTTTTATATAGTTAGCTGCATATAGTACCTGGGAGCAAGAACAGTGACCCTGAGAAACTTGGGCAGAGGTCCTATGCCTCGGTCACTGGCAGTGCCAGCGGGTGCTCAGGATTCTTGCTGCCCATTGAGGTCCTCTTTAGGGCCTGGCCTTGACCAGTTATACAGCTCAGAGAGGTCCACAATGTGGTCAGCTTTCTCTACAGCAGTGGTTCTCAACCTTTCTAATGCCGTGACCCCGCAATACAGTTCCTCAGGTTGTGGTGATCCCCCAAACCAAAAAAATAATTTTGGTGGCTACTTCAAAACTGTAATTTTGCTACAGTTATGATTTCTGATGACTTTAGGTGACCCCTGTGTTTTGGTCGTTCGACCCCCACTGGGGTCACGACCCACAGGTTGAGAACCGCTGACTTAGGGTAAACTCTAGGAAGCTGTCAACTTTCCAGTTCCCCCATGGAGCTGGCTGTGCCAGACATGCCCGGGCCTGCCTGTCTCTGATGCAGTGTGATCCAAGGGGGAAGGAAGAAGCCCTGGGTGCTGGCCAGGAGGGTGACCTCTGGACCAGTGGAGATCATCACCAGGAGTCCAGGCCAACCCGGGCTCTGGGGGCAATGGGCAAGTGAGGAATTCAGAACTTTGGCCCAGGAGCCTGGATCGTTGGAGCATAGAGTGGAAGACCTTGTCACAAGCCAAGCCAAGGTGAAGTATTAGAGGTACAAGAGACATTGGCGGATAGAACTCCTTGTCTGCCTACCTCTACTAGAACTGAAATCTCCTGTACATGTGCAGTGCAACGGCCATACATGTCTCTACACTGTTTTCTTCCTTTGGGTTCTTGGAGAGAAGCTGGCTTTTGGGAAGGAGACAGTGAAAACAATAGGTACTAGGACCTTGTGGAGGTGTGATGCTCACAAACCACAGATCTCCTTTACGTTGTTTTCATTTGCCTCCCCTTCCCACAGTGCTTTTATGCTTTCCTGGCTAGCCTCATCTCTCTCTAGGTGTACCAGCCCTACATCCTTGGTGGGCCAGACCCTGGGCATGCCATACCCTCTCTAACTCATCAGCTCCTTTCTTATCCCACTGTGGTCCTCTAGACTCCCTCGAGTTTGGATAATGGTGCCAGCGTTCTAGAAGTTACCCAAGCTAGAGCCCACGTCACTGTCAGAATGCTTTCTTTACCCTGTCCTCTGTATACAGCTAGCTTCCCGACTGTCTCTGATCCACCGGGGACACATTCCAAGACCCCACTATGTGCCTGAAACTATGGTAATACCACACCATAACAGTCAATTTTAGGCACAGTAGGAGATTAACAACAATACCTAATAATAGAATAAGTATAGCAGTATGCTGTCATAAAAGGTATGTGATCATGGATGCTCTCTCAAAACATGCCAGTGCGTACTGCTTACCTTCTTATGATGTGAGATGATACGGTACCTAGTGCAGGAGAAGCCTGGATTTCTGGGCCTCCTCTTCCTCTTCGTCTTCCTCCCTGAGAAGAGGTCAGTCCTCTGGGACTTTCTGGGTCCTCTGAGACTTCCTGGGTCCTTTCTTCTTACTGTTTTCAGCTTACATCTCTCACAAAAGTGGCATTTATAGGAGCTGAGCTCTTCCTGGCATGCTGTCTCTCTACACTTCAGTTCCCTAATTGATGATGATAACTGCTTCCTGGTGTGGACAACCTTGCTTATGAGATTTAGATTAATATCAGAATACTTTCAGAATCAAGCATGCTTTATTATTATTATTATTTTAAATATATTTGGTATAGGGTCTCACCATGGAGCCCAGACTCATAGTGATTCTCTTGTTTTCAGCCTCTTCAGTTCTGGGATTACAGGTATGTGCCATTATGCATGGTCTTTGTGGCCAGATCTGGGTGTCTGGGCTGAGGCTGGCACAGCATGGTACTGGGGCAAGAATAAGACCCGGGTCTTATTCTTGCCTAGGCAGGCACTTGGACTACTGATCTATCTTGGTGGTCCTATTATTGTTATATTACTTATGCACATTATGTAGTCATTGTTATCCACTGGTCCCTTGAAGTCGTCAGCTTGAGTTGTACTGCCTGCAGTAAAAAAGGTAGGCAGAGTATCTCAGACTTTGTTTTGTGGAAGGGAAGCAAGGTCCCTGGGAGGCAGTCACTGTGGGCCCTTATTTGAATCATCTGTTGCACACAGTTCTTTGATTTAGGGGTGACTCTAGAATGTACACCATCAGTCTAGCTCAGGGCTGGTTAAGGGCCTGTCTTGGGTATCATTTTAAGTTATGCGTTGTCTGGGAACGCTGGCATTGATATTAAGAGCTTTGATTCCTAAGACCTTCTGCACCAAGCTGCCCTTATTTAGGAGTGGTGGATTGAGGGTGAATCGTTAAATGCTTTTAAAAACTAATTTCACAAAACAGTGCTGGGGGAGAGATTGTCTCAACAGGGCCCCCTTAACATGGGAGCTGTCAGTAGGGGGAGCTCCATCACTAGCATGACCTGAATCTGAGTGGAGGGTCTTTCTAGGGCCAGAAGAGTGCCTTGACAGTGGCCAACTTGAGCTCTTTTTTTGCAGGAGGAACACCAGATGTTTGCTGAAGAAGGCAGATTAAGAGTGAACGAGGAGATTGGTTTGGAGCAGTTTGGGAGAATTTCTCCAGCCTGAAAAATTAAGAGTCCTTTCAGGTGAGTAGATGGAGGTTATTTTCCTGTTGATGATAGAGTTTGCAGTGAAACATTGAGTTGCAGTGGTATACAGAGGAAACTCCTCTCCTTAGCAGTTTCTCTGTCCCTAGAGTTCTGTTTGGTCTAAGTGGTACTATGCAAGATTCTTTACCTCCCATTTGCTGTAGGCCTTTGTTTATAATATTGCCACAGAAATGAGTTGTATTTTCTTTTCTTTCTTTTTTCTTTTGCAAGCAGAGTGGTTTGTATCTGCCATGGTGCAGACACAATTTGGTATGAGGCTTGGTTGAGATGTTCTGCCCTCTGTAAACTCAAGTGCAGACCTACACTTTATTTTTGCAAATTAGTTGGCCACATGCTTTTGGCTGCAAAGTACCCTCTTGAACTACAGTGTCTAGAGTGCAGATCATGATGATCTCAGACCTAGCCAGCACTAGATGAGGGCACGGGAGTGCTCGAGTCAGCCTGTCACAGGGTGCCAGCACTTCCTCCCTCAGGCCTTCCATGGCAACCACAACACTTACATGGAACGTAAAAAGAAATTGAGAGCATTTGCAAGGCCTTGTGTACCCTCCCTGAAACAAGCTCTTCAGACCCAGCTTTCACGAAATTCTATGAATTTCAGCTTCTTTGGGCTTTAGTTCCTTTATGCTCATTTCAAACTAAAAGCCTTGTTTGCTTATGTTCCTTTTTCTCCCGAACATTCTCTCTCATCCCATCTGTCTTAGTTACTCTTCTCTCATTGCTGGGACAAATGCCCTACACCCATTGAAGGAAGGAAAGGTTTATTTAGCTCACTTAAGATGAGGTTTCATTCATACTGGCTGACTCCAAGGCAGAGTGGCACAGGGTAGAGAGCAACCTTTGTGGTGGCTGCATCCCCCTGCTCCCAGGGGGCTCCCCACCCCCAAAGGCTTCATGCAGTCATGGGGCAAGGACTTCTAGAGTTTGAGATTAACTCATGATCCACTGGGACTATGGGTCTCAGTACTGCTGAGATTATGGGTGTAAGTACTTTCTCTAACCCGGGGCAGATAGCCTACAGGCAAGTTAAGAGACAGCAGAGGGAAGGAGCAAGGTGCTCTTTCACCCAGTGTGGTGCTCACCAACAAGGTCATTGGGTAAGTGGGTGTCTTAGTGACTCTTTTCTCATGGTTGGGCCAAATACCCAACGCTCAAAATGAGGGAAGGAAAGGTTTGTCTAACTCACAGTTACTGGAGGTTTCATAGTTTAAAACAGTTTGAGTTATGTAGCAACTCCTCGGGGTCTTATTTGCTCGGGAGGCTGGGGCACTGCCCTGTTCAGAATGACTCGTTCTACTCCTTGGAGAGACTGCTGGCAGTGCATGCTCTCAGTTCAACGGTTCGCTCTTCTCCAGCCCCGCTCCTCAAGCCCCACCCTTGTCCTCTGGCCCCGTCCCTCAAGCCCCTAGCTGCTCTTTGAACTGCATCTGCCCCATGCCACACATTAGGCTTTGGGGGGACAACTAGACACAAACCATAATAGTGCGCCCCAAGTGGCCACTGCTAGGCAAAGTCCTCGGACTGTCTAGATGCTGCTTTTGTTGTTCCTGATTGAAAGATAAATCTCCTGGTAGCTAAGTAGTTCTGAGCAGTTTTAGGCTTTGCTCTTGGGAGGTGATCATTCCTACCTCCTTTTTCTTTTCTTTTTTTATTGCATTTAATAAGAAATAACAATGTGACAGTTTCAAAACACATTAGTAGTACATTTCCAGTATTTGATACAATGCATATTGCTGTCCTCCTACTAGTTATACAGAGCACAGGGTGTAGGCATGCTAATTTTTCTAATCATTATTGGTACAAAAAATTTCTTCTCATTGAACTAAGAGAAAGTTGTTGTATAACATAGTCCAGTGTTCCATAATCACAGTGGGTTATTGGCAAAACTGGCAATGACAGAAACTGTTGATTTAAGCCTTTTACAGTTCAGCATACTAATCTAGCTTTACGTTTTATGTCTCATGGCTAAACTTTTCTGCTGGGTGTTTAAGGGCAAGTTAAAGCAAGATCTGTAGAACAAAACATGTAACTTTTATATCTACCAAGGTCAGTCAAATCCCCTCAGGGTTTACTTTGAAACCATGTACAGTACTTTGTAGAACTGTTGTCAGTGTCAGCCTTCTGGATGAGTCACAGCCATTGCTTGACCAATTTGCTCTCTGTGAAACCCTGAGAGAATGTCTTCTCTAGGTGACTCTCCTTAGGTACACTATATATCTTCAATCCCTTTCCTTTGGGCCCCATAATCTTGAACAGTAAGTTTGAGAAACCACTGCATTCTAGGATGTTATAGCACAAGTTCTCTTATGTCCTGAGTCCTCACTGACCTTGAAGGGTTAGGGCCAAAATATTGGCTATCCTTGTAGCCCTTCTTTTTCTCCAACTTTTGGTCTGTAAACTTATATTCTGGAGGGTTACTCCAGAAGAAAAGGATAACTATGTGTAACACTAAAACTATGCTTGGAATGCCTGTCATTCTGGTCTTTTAGATGTATGCTACTTCTAATGTAATTTTAGCTACTGCTATAATCTCTCTCAAGTAAATGGTTGGTTTACAAGAAAACAAAAATGGTATTAAATGAGAGTAAGAGACTAGGAAAAATACCAAAGGATTGATAGGCTACAATTTTGTATATGCTTAGATTTCTAAATTCTGATGTAAAAATGTGTAATTTCTTTTATCATATTCTATAGAGATTTATTAGAATATCAATGATTGATAGATAATACCAGTTCCAAGTTAAATGTAAGATGTTTGATATTCAGAAAGACCATGATATTCCCGTGATATTAAGCTCAAGTACCTATGTTATAGAGTAATAGTATCACTAAGCTTTACTTTTTCCTTTTTTTTTTTTGTGGAACCGGGAGAGGCTCTTGTACTTGCCAGGCAAGTGCTTATTCTACTGAGCTATCTCCCAAGCCCTTCTACCTCCAGGTTCATCTCCTCCAGAAGGTCTCTGATGAGACAGTCCACTCTCAAATGTGGCTTTCTTTATGATAATCCTATCTGTTACCTGGTGCAAGAAAAGTTGTTGACTATGATCTTTTGAGTGGCAGTTCCAGCACAAGGCTTCTCAGCTTGGTGTATGGGCCAGAAATACGATTTCCATTTGAGATTGACAAGTCCACCAGCTGGCCTACTTGGGATAGTTTTGGAGCAATATTTAATAAATTCTAGGGATTTCAACAATTGGTTTCTATAAGTCGTCTAGGACTTTGCCCTTTGAAGCCTGCTCAAGGACAGCCTAGAAGATTGCCTGTGAAGAAAAGGAAATATCTTGGGCTATATCTTGGTGGCAGGGTGCTGGCATCTCTGACCGTTCTAGTCCTTCACTGTGGGCATTGACTTTCAGCAGCCACTCCTCACCTGCCTGAGTCTGCCTTCTCCACAGAGTCAGTTAAGCCCCCACCTTACCCTACTTGCATGGGCATTGTGTAGCCAAGCCAAGCCAAACCTGGTTACAATGAGTCAGTTCATATGGAAGCTTATATCCTGAACCTTTTTCCAACATGACACTAAGCCAGCTGGCAATCAGTAGTGAAGAGCAAACCTGGAAACCCAGGCAGCGGAAGACCCATGAACTCAGCAAGCAGACAGCAAGAGCCCTACCGTTGGGGAGGCCATCCTGCTGGCAGGCCTTTCTGTGCCTTGTTGGTGCCTGTCTATCAGTGTTTCCTCCAGCTGGCAGTCAGAGATCCGCTGCTGGTCCTTGCTGGTGACCTGGCACTTCTCCATGGAGCCCGGGCATTTGAGGGTTTTCCCCTCCCTTACATACTACTTATGAGCTTGGGAAGAAAGTCAGTAATTTTCCTTAGAAACTTCCTCCATCAATGACATTTCCCATCCTAGACCCAAGCAAGACATGTTTCTTTATTTTGTCCATGTCAACACCTTCTCTTGCCCTTGTCTCAAATATTGAAACCAAAAGTAGTAACCATGCTGTGGGGAAGACAGGAACACATAGAAAAAGGCGGTGGTGGCAAAATTCAGTTAGGTTTGGTCAACAGTGTGAATGAAACTCTAGGCCTATTTCTTGGTTCTGGGACTAACCAGATAGGATCTTAAAGTTTCTCTCTCTCTCTCTCTCTCTCTCTCCTTTTATTTATTTATTTTTTTGCAGTACTCCCCAGTACTGCAAACTCAGGATCTTGTGCTTGCCAGGCAGGTGTTTATGTCACTGAGCTATCTCTCTAACTGTCAGGTAAGATCTTAATAAGAACTGTCTGGTGCTTCTGTGAACACCAGTGTTGAATTGTGTTATGGATTGAGCTGTTTGCTCTACTTCTCATATTCATACACTGAAGTTTTGCAGTTCCTGAGACCTCTGAATTGGACTATACCATATTAAGATATAGTCTTTATTTAACACATTTCCAGTGGCTTGAACCACCAGTGGTACATGCATCTCTGTATATGCACTGGGCAACTTGTAGCACCTGATGGGACTGTCCCATGCCACTCACATAGTTTTTTTTTTTTTTTTGTCTTTTTAAGACAGGGTCTCGCTATGCTGTTCAGACTGGCCTTGAGCTCACTTTTTTAGCCCAGGCTGGTCTCGAACTCACACCGATCCTCCAGCCTCAGCCTCCCGAGTGCTGAGGTTATAGGCATGTGCCACCACACCCAGCACCATGCCACTCACATAGTAAAGCTAAAAAAAAAAAAAAAAAAGCTCTGTGGATGGGTCACGTGGGTCCCTTCCAGTATGACTAGTGTCATTTTAAGTAGTGACTAAGACAGGTACAGATGAAAAACCAAGTGAAGACAAAGAGGTAAATGTGGCCATCTTCAAGCCAGGGAAGGAAACCCTAAGAAAAAGCCAATGCTGCTGACACTTTGACCTTAGAATTGTGGCCTTCTCAACTAGAAGGAAGAGAATTCCTATTGGTTAGGTCAATCTGTCTGTGGCAGTCTGTCTTGGCAGCCCTAGAAAGCTAATGCAACCTACCTTAGGCAGAGAGAGAATTTGCAAAGAGGCCATAAAGTCAATGGAAAAGCTATTTCCATGATGACCAGATTCATTTTAGGTTCTTAAAATTGGTAGTGTCCCTTGCGCTCCTCTAATTTTTTGTGCTTCAGGCAGCCATCAGCCTTTTCTAATTTTGCTGATTAGCTGAAGTGGTTAATAAATGTTAATAAATGTTACATTTCTACTCTTGTCTTAGTTTCCTTTTATGAAAACCTTCTGATGGCACCTGTAGAACCTCAGTGTGTCCAGTATGGCAGTTTCCGTGGTAAAGGCAAGAGAGACATGATCTCTTCATTGCAGTGTGGTAAATAGTATGAGGGCAATCAGCAAAGAGATAGGGGAATAAATGGAGGACAGCCTGATCTTATATGAGAAGGCCACCAAAGAAACCTTCATGGAGATAGGGCAGAGCGGGAGCCGGTCAGTTCCCAGCTAGGGCTGTGTCTTGTTCCTCTCCCTTTGCCCAGGGAACCTAGTGCATCGCTCTGCCCATAGTCGTGCTTATCTAGTCTGTGGAGTGCAAGACCCTAAGTCACCTTCCAGCTCTACAATGCCATGGCTCTGCGGTCTCAGAGGCTTGTATCAGTCAGCTGGTTGAAGTCGCTGCTGGCAGGTGGCCTGGGGATGAGCAGGTCGGGGGTACTGTATTATGCATCATCGTCTGTGAGCAATCAGACTGGAAACAAAGGAGGAGAGCACACCATGCTGTCCGGGAGGGTCCTCGGGCATAGTGACAGCAACCCAGCAGTGCAGCTGCCCCACACAGAGGACCAGAGGGATGTCTTCCTCTGCACAGTGCTCCCCACAGCTGTTTCCCGCACAGAGGAAAGCCCCTAAGTTCCCAGGCCAGGCAAACAGTGTGTTTATGTCACTTGCCCTGTGGCCCCATGCACACAGAGCTGTAGCTGGTACCTAGGGATTCAGAATGCTTGGGGCCAAGAGGAGCAGAACCACAGCGAGAAAGAACGTGCAATGCAGGGTGAATGCAGCGATGCACCAGAGAACATCCAAACTGACCTAAAACTGAAGGTCAGAAAATAGCGAACATGGGAGCCTTTTGAACACAGACTCAGCCCACATAGGGGCCAAGATATTAAGGGTGGACCATGATCCATTCTCTCTGGCTTTTGTAAGATGGAAGTGAAAGAAGCCCACGTTAGAGAGGCTGAGAGGCTGAGCAGGGCTGTCCCCTTCTTTCACAGCGTGTGTGGCGCCTTCCCATGAGCTGTTTTGTTTCACGCTGAGCTGAGTTCACCTGGATGATGACCTTGTGACAAGAATACCAAGCTGTGTCCAGATTAGCAAAGAGAGGAGAGAAAGAGGAAGAGGAAGAGAAGCAATGCAGCCAGGCGGAACACTGCCTGGCAGAAGCCTGGTCAGAGCTGCTGCTTAGCGTCGTTTTCAGTTTTCCAGTCAGAGTCAATAAAATGTCTTGAACACCATAGGAAAAAAAAAAAAAAAAAAAAAAAAAGCGGGTTCAGATCCAGGGGCTGGAGAAAGAAGCTTTGGGATCATCAAAGCTCTCTTCACAATATTAGGTCCATTAGGCCCATAGCATTGCCTATGGTGCCCTGGGACTTGGATTCTCTCCCAGTTAAGCTAAACCCAGTAAACATCCGAGTGTGGCCTCCTTAAACCTCTGGGTTTGCTCAGGTGTCCTCAGGAGCTTCTTGAGACTCTGAGAAGCGCTGGAGGGCCATGTCCTCAAAATTTTACTCTCACAGTCTATCTGGGATGAAATATAACAATATAATATAACAAGGGCCTGAGGAAGGTGAAAGGAGGTTGGGAGGTGAGGGGAGGAAAGAGAAAGGGGAGAAAAAGAGAGATAGACAGACAGACAGACAGACCTGCACAAAGACAGATGTAGACAGAGAGAGAACTAATTCTTCAATCCAGAGACCAAGGCAGCCAACGAAGGCCTTTCAATCTAGTCTGTACAACCCTGTCACCCAACCAGGGTATGCCACCAGTAATAGTCCAGCTCTGCCTTTTCATACCCTTCAAACTCTTCTCCTTAACATCTAAAGACATCTTAGGCTATCTAGAATGAAAAATATCCTGGAATATAAAAACAAAGATGCTGCCATCCCACCGTATTTCTGAACTCCGGGTGTCTAGCGCCCCATATCCCCACCTCCAGCCCCTAGTGATAGCACTGCCTCCCCTTCTGGCTCTACGACCAGGAGGACTTTCCCTTCTGCCCGCTGACCCTCCCACTCTGCAAACTGCACACTGTGGGAAGCTGCCGGCCCACCTGGGAAAGGCCGTCCTGGGTTGGCCCCAGTCCTACCTCCTCTGCCCACCATTTCTCACACACAGATACGTTAGGAATCTCTCCCTCTCTTTCATTCTCTCTTCTCTGCCTGATCCCCTAGGAACTAAGATGAGGTGGGAGTCATACTTTTAAATAAAAGGAGAGATCTCCATTTTCCCACTCTCCATCAAAATCAATTACTACAGTAGATTTTTGCAAGCCCTATGTAGTGTTTTGTTTTCCACTTCGACTTCTGAGTAAATATTGGTTTCAAAGTGAATTGCAGTAGTGGCCCACTTACAGTAAATGTTTCTGAAGGAGAATGAAAGAGAAGCTTTGGAAGGAAGAGGTGAAAATTTGCTTTCCTTCCTCCTCAGGAGGAGGAGGCACTCACCTGCCACTCACACGGCTCATTCTGCGTTCTATCCTAGGCAGCACGGGCACAGATGCCACCTTGGTTTCAACTAGGATTTCAGAGTTTTATTTCTAAGGACATCTTGTGACTAGCATCCCATTTCAAAGTGAGATAACAAAGTTTTTGGTGAGAGTCATGAATTCTTTTTTTTTTTTTTTTTTTTTTTTTTT